>JAZHYW010025251.1:0-10546 GCA_037355805.1 Ixodes ricinus | reverse complement strand
GACCTGGTAAGACAAGTTCTATCAATCTATAAAAGACGGGACGTGATTTTAAAAGTTTGTTTTTGGTTGCACTTCTATTTTGCTTGTCGCTTTTTGTGACCTTAGCACTATTTTGATAGTTATCTGATATTTTTTGGCCATTTCTCTCAAATTGTCGGCTCAGCTGTAAATTGCTAGGCATGATATCTCGTTTGACCAAAGGATTTTTGAGTGATGCAGATGAGAATGCCAAAACGAAAAACTGCACAATGCCACAATGCCCAGCTTTCCTGAACACAACTACAACACATATATAGCACTTGACACAAAATAATTGTGTGAACATTAACGGCTGTAGCTGCAGAGGTGAACTTGCATTTTAAAAACCTAAATTCAAGCAGTGCAGTGGAATCTAGCTATATCCGAAATTGAGAAGCTCGAAATTTTTTGGTTTGAATGGCAAGTTTTATTGAGGTGCTAATGTGCTGCATAATGCCAGAGAGAGCACAGTAAGACATTGGACACTTCACATTGCTTTAGGCCTTACTCCAACATCAAAAACGTGCTTTTGGTCGTTACGAGAACTGGGTCATTGCATATTGGTATTTTGGAGGCTGAAAATTCTGACTTGTTCACTATTTTGTAGCTAAATGAGGTACCATAACCAATCCGATAAGAAGAGTGCATGCATGTTCACAACTAATGTTTAGACAGGTTAAAGCCTGTAAGTTTGATTTTTCAGAGATGCTAGCGAGCAAGCAAAAATGAAAAAAGCAGTCACTTTGAATTTTTCGTGGTAAGCATTAGATTGGCGTGGCGGCCTTCTTGAGTGCCGCAAAGCCATTTCTTCAGATGATGCTACAATATGGCTTCTTTTCCACTGCACATAATTATCATCATAATTATTCCCCAATTTTTATATTTTTATTTTGCGACTATATTGCTCTGTGCGACGCGCGGTGGTCTGCAATGGAGCACAATGTTTTGATTGTGTGCTGAAAGTGGGCTTTGCCTTGCACATGGAGCCAATTGATGATCACCCATTGCACTAAGGCAGGCAGATATCGTCGCACACAAGAGCAACATTAGACAAGGAAATCTGAGCAACTTCTTGGGTATTTTTTGCATTCAGCAAATTTTTTGGCTGCTGCTATTTCTTTCCTGTCCTTGCAAAATTGGTTGGCGAGTATGTGCTAGCAAGAACCTTCTATGAATTAAACGTTGCTCATTTTTGTGCCTTTGAATTGTTTTCAGATTTCTCTAATCCCAATCCATTTTTTATGGGACCCATTAGCTCCAAATATTCGCAAGTTAGAATGAAGAGTTTAACTACTGATATTCCACTGTAATTTCTAGCCTTTTTGGTGTGAGCCGATGGACACCCACACTAAATTAATTGTTGCATGAGAGCTCCTTCCTGCCTCCTACATTAGGCCTCAAGAGCTCTGCCAGTTCTGTAACCTTTCTGGATCCTACGTTTAAAGAATGGGCTTCTGATAAAGGTTTCAGCAAACTTCTACTGTATCCAGGAGGCTGCATAATTTTCACATAAAATATGCCAGAGATATACTTACCAAGGCAACTCTCAGGGCAGCACTTTGTAGATGGCCCTTGACTGCCTGAAACTCCGTCATGCTTTCTAACGGTAGCCTTGGCAGCTCGGGTGGGGGAGGCTGATTTGGCTGCCATGGACCTTCTTCAAGGGCTTCAATCCTCGCCAGGATGGCATTTTGTTGTTTATTTATAATACTCTTTTGTTCTAAAATTTCCTTGTTCTGTTCTTGGACCTTGAGCAGAACCTTCAGTGCTATCATTTGGAATCCTGTAAGTACACAATAGTTTGAATAAAGAAATAATCAAACAGCCGCAACTGAATAAACCAATGACCTCCAAAGATCAGCTGGCAAAGTACAAAGACTGGATTCGCAGTGCAGGCTGCCGAGCTTAAATCTAATAGCACAAAGGCAAACGGGGAGGGCTATTTTCCTAAGCCTATATTTTGTATTGGTGTGCTTGTGCAAGGATGACCTTAAAGGGCAACTCCAGCCAAAACTCAAAATGAAACAAATTACTGGTATCGCTGTAGTGACACAAAATACGACCCCAGCTAAAATATTACGTTTGTGGGACGCTCGCATTCTCAACTAATGCCGATAATAAAAATGTGACCCGCCGCGAGCCGCTGCTGCTTGCGGGTACCTGCATATCCAAACAAATTTTTAAAAATTATTTAAGTCAAAATTTTTTTTTTTTATTAAGGCTAAAACATTTTGCATGTTCAATAAAATTTGTGAGTACATCTTGTGTTTGAGCTTTGCATTTTAGATGTTTTGAATTCAGGTGGAGAAACGCTATTGTAAAACTCTGGCGTGGTGTCCGCTAATGCCAACATTATTTCATCCAGTGAGAACACAATCAGCTCCACACTGGTAGAGTAACTGATTACGCACTGCTTGCAGAGCAAGTATTGTACCTGTTTTCCAGTCCACAGCTTACCATTCATAGCACACCCGTCGGCTCCTTTCTGCGGAGCTTGTTGATGGCGTTGCCCGGTTCCCGTTGAAGCCTCGAGTGTCGGAGGCTCTCGGCCTTCCTTCCCAGTTGGGGCTGGGGTCTTACGGCTTCCCTTCCGTGTTGCAGCTGGTGCGTGTCGGTTCTTCAGCGTTGGCCTTGTGGCTCGAGCCCCTTTAAGTCCTTTCCAAGCTGGGACTAGAGAAAAGAAAAGCACTGGTTGCAAGTGCTACCAACAGTCTTTATACCTTTGTACTTTATACCACACTAAGGTTTAATAATAACCAAAGTATGCAAATATCCTACATCATTTTCAGAAACATTTTGATAAATGTGTGCACAGCTCAACAGTTCTTGCGCCGTCCACACACGTTCATAGAAAAATAACTTTTGGCCAGACAACATTTGTACGATGTCGGCATGCTGAACAGTGCATGTGTATCAGTGACCAAAGTGATCTAGGACATGATACAGTGACACTGATTGTGATCGGGGACTTTACCATGAACGTTAAAGACAGAACCAACTAGTGGCCTCTGCAACATATGTGCGGTCTGAGTATGGACTGAGGCTCAGTACGAACTGGGACTGCAAAAAATGGTGTCAAAATCGCTGCTGGTGCTACATTGATTCTTGACGAAATACATTGGCTTTTAGCACATCGCTTCCCACGCTGCAAAATCATGGGGAAAGCAGCCGTGCTGAGCGTTTTCTGCCTGAGTGCACAGTGCAGAAACCTCTCTTGTCCTTCGAGCAAGCCCATTGGGTTACCCAGCATATGTATGAGCATGAAAGCATACACGCGTGAACATGACATAGACAACATTTACAATTCTCAGTCGCCATGTGCCCAACATTAACACTGTGAGCTATGTTTAGACTTCTGTGTTTGTGGAGTGTATTTTGTACTAAATTCGGAAAACGTTTTCTGAGGTTTCTTTTCTTCTCGAAATTCTGAGTTTTTTGTAGAGCGTTCAATCATGGCACACGAATCTTTCTCAGTTCGCTGGCAGACAGTTCAAAGGTTCCTTGCGTTGTTAGTTGCCTTGCGTAATTGGTGGTGTTGGTTTATATGAGATATGTCGACGAACCGACGGTAAAGATTTTTAACCAGCAGGGACATGCCTGTGCTCAAGGTCTGTCCAGTTCTTGTTAATGGCCAACACTTGTGGTGACTTCTAACATATGGGCCTTATTTTGAACAACTGCTGACAAATCCCATCTGGCGTGCTATTATTGAACAGTTCTAGATGATGTGATATGCTCTCATTGCAGGGAACACTCGATCACGTCTTCATGGACACCCGACGACTACTCTTGCCGTTGAAAGTGCTTGCACAGTTCAGGATACCCGTGGATAGTGATATTCTCAGACCCAAAGCGGGACGGGGGGGGACTAAAGTCTGGGGACCATGCAGTCGGAAATGAGGTCGACAAGATGGTCGAGGAGATCACGAATCCCCTTTGTGGATCATCTGTATGCAGCACTATTACAAGTTCGTTTTCATTATGGGCGCTCTGAATCTAATACTTCTGGCTGGAATGGATCCTGCTGGTGGTGTGGTTAACACTGGTGTTGTCCGTGGTATTGTTCTGGGGTCATGCGTACATTATGGTATCAACATTCTTGCTGGTCGTGCCCTTGAAACTGTCTTCTCTGATCTGTTGATTATTAAAACACCCTCTCTCGTTTGTACGTTGACCTGGCAACGTCTGTTCGATGATTGCCTTCGTGCGCAAGGCACATATTTCTTCGATGCTGGACATGAAAACCCGGTTCTCAACGTTTTTTCTGAAATAACATTAGTCAGCTTTGGTGGTGACCTGCTAAGCGGTTACGTATATCAGTAAAGCTGGTTATATCGTGAATTGTGAGCTCTGGAAGTGGTGACTATTTTGCCACTGGTTATATTAAGTGGTGCTGTGAAGCCGGAAGATGACCATCTATTAACATTGGTGCTGCGCTAACGAAGTTAATGCAGTCGTGAAGTTCTCTGGCGTCTGTTACCGGATCTCTTGAGCCTGCGTAAACACCTCAAGCGTAGTGATCCTGCGGTGCCAGCAATGACAAAATCCCTGCTGAAATTGTCGTTCTGTCTGGCTGGTTTGGGCTTTGAACTGGGTAGTCTTAAGTCCCCTTGATCTACAACTGTTGATGCGCCGAAATGGGCAGCAACATTGCGGAAGTAGAGAATGAGCTCTCATATCTTCAAAAAAATATGCTGATCAAAAGGCCTTGTCTGCAATAAAAAAATGCAGCCAAACGGAAGGTTCAACACCCTCTCAACAACATCAGGCCTGTACCGTCTGCAGCCTGGCTTTGTGGTACTCTTTAGTCGAAGTGCCGACTCTGGGCGACTGACCTGTGCATATGGTCTGCGTGAATATCGTCTTAGGCGGTCTGGCGCTGTGTCTGGTCAGGAAACAGTCGGCTACGATCTGGATGGTGGTGGACTATGGGCTGCAACCAATCTAATGACGTTGGCCATCACATTCTTGTGAAAGGCGTTGTTCCTCGGTCGTTGGCACCCTGATTGGTTATTGTTGTCGCTGAAAGCGATAACCGATGTGATGGCTTTGATGTGATGCTGGTGCTGGCTCACCGCGTTGAAGTGTCCTGGCAAACCTTTGATCTCGGCAACTGTTTACCGCCAGTATGGGCTACAAATGCAGACCATTATTGATGCTGGATCCTTGTGGTTGACCAGCATCGTAAGGCAGATGAACTGTCGTCTGGGTATTCGCTCTTCTGCAGAAGGGCGCGCTGGATAAAGGTAATTATGGCCTGCAATGCGCTGGCGTTTCTATTGGCGTTTGGGTGCTGGGGCAGTCCATTGACGAAAGCGCTGGTTGTGGCGGGCAAACCTGTGCTGGATGAAGACCTTATCAGGCGGCGGTTCGCTCTCTCTGGCGTGCCGACCTGAAGGGCTTTATCGGTGCCTGAAGGCAGCAGCCTGACAGTTCATCGCCAACCTGCCGGGTGCTGTTGTTTGATGTGGAAGCGTCTGGCAATGAAAGTCTCTATCCGCATTTATGCCGTAACGTGGACTCTGACCTTGTTTTTCTTCTGTTGGGGCCTCTATTTGCTTATAGTCTGGCTGCATTATGGGCATTATGTCTGTGCGATGCGGTATTCAAAACCAACGCGTCATGCTGCTATTCGATACAGCAATCATTCGTTGGCGTGGCAGAACCGGTAAATCGCGTGAATGTCTGGCAATAAGGTAGTGCAGTTGGGCAGTTCGCGGGAAAGCGATCTGTCGTGCTGCCGACTCAATGTTTATTTTTATTTTTTGCCATTCAGCGTTACAGTCTGGATTCTATCTCTTAAGCGCCTCTCTCTCAATTTTCTTTCTACCCGTGGTGGGCGCGGCGAATGAGCATCCGGTGTGTCTCATCCCAGGTAGTCTATCGATGAAGCCTTTGGCTGGCTTTGGGGCCGATATAACACTATTGTGTGGGAAGATTTGGTGTCGTTCTCTCTGTACAGGCCTGAACCATTTGTGGGGCTCTCCCTCTCCCGGCACCAGAAGCGTTCTGCTGATCAGATTATATTGTTTGTCTGAGTTTGACTGGCTGTATGCAACAAGTCTGAAAAACCTGTCAGTAAAAACCTTGCTTTCCGTATAACCTTGGCTTTAGTGATAACGGATAGACCTTGTCCCCAACAAGACAGTGGGACCCAGTGGGACCATGGCTGGCAGGATCTGTGCACCCTAAATGGACATCTAGTCACCTTGCCATTAGTCAACCACTGAGCCAACAACCATTAATCAAAATGTGATGCAGCTGGTGGTCACTGAAATTTGTGCAACTTTCAGATCTCACTGGGTTGGTAGGAAGAATTGGACAACTCCTATCAACCTTTCTGTCTTTTAGTTAATCCTATCATTGTGGAAAACTCATCAGTGTTGAGATTTTTATTCACTAGATGTGTAGCAGACACGCCTAGGAGTTGCGCCTATGGAAAGTTTTTGAAAAAAGTCATTAATTTCTATCCCAATTTTTCTCTTCTGCAGAAATTTGGTCAACACTTTTAGTCATATCTGTGTCTCCAGGCAAAAATGTCAACATGCTTTATAAACCAGACATTCATGAAAGTGACATAACAAACTCCATAGGCACCATTACTAGTAATTAAAGTTTAGATCAGGAAGAAGTGAAAAGCAAAGGCAGCCGGCATTGCCATTATCAAACGATTAGATTGACTGAAATGAAATATATACCAAAAGTTGAACGGAGAAAAATGTGTTCAAAGTGCTCCAAACCCTACCTTCTTCTTTAGCTTCCGGTGGACAGAAAATAATTTATAAAAAATTAACTTCTCAGTGTAAACTAGTAAATATTTCAGAATACTCTCTGGACGTAGATGGATGTAAATATGTAATTTATCAAAATCAATGTTTTAAAATAAATGTGCAAGGGGATTAAAAGATTTTGAAGTGTCCATCCATGGACAAATTTTATCATGATTTCCGCATTCTTTGCAAAAGCTTTCCTGGCTCTGTGCTGATGTTGTCGTACAGCATGCTAACAATAAACTTATGGGAGTGTCTACATCCACGTGCGGGGATGCCGCCAAGTCGGGAGGAGAGGGGCTCCATCCACACACTACGGCACTTCCGGCGCACTACGTCACTTCCTGCGTAGGGCAAAAGCAATTCTCCTCCCGTATTTTCTTTTTTGGTCAAGGGTTTGGTTTAGTTTGACCCTTCGTGTGTTAGCACGTTCGCGCTTCTGACATGCCTCGAGTTTTGGTTGCCGGGAGTTCGATGGTGAAATACTTGTCCCAGTATCAGGGCGCCGGAACAGAGGGTGCAGGGGGAGCCACGGCTCCCCCTCATTTACAAATTAGGTAGCACGGCTCCCCCAATCTACCTCGGTCAAAGTTTTTTTTTTTTTCTGCGTTTATTGCTTTTGGTTTTTGCAGAGCATTTTGGCGCCTGCTGTTTTGTGGCTGCCTCTCTGTTTTCGTTCAGTCAGATTTTCCAGTGTTTTACGGGTCTTTTTCTCCCCGGCCAGGTTTACGCTGGGGGCTTATCCTTGGGGCTAGGCCCCAAATGATCGGCTTTTGTGGCGATAACTGTGTCAGAGTTTATCGTGGGGCTCTTGAAGGAGCCAGGTGTTTAGAATTAGCATAATTCCTTGAAGTCATGGGGCACCTGAAGAAGCCAGGAAAGTCTGGCTTCTTTGCAGCAGGCAAAAGGGTTGGGATCAGACGATATTCGCTTCCAGTCCCGGGGGCACGGTCCACCAATTAAACGACTGTCGCCGCCTTTTGGGGTGCCCCCGACTCTGGAAAAATAGCGATTTTGACGTTCAGCCGTCTTCAGCAGATATATTGTTGTAAATGACCCTCGTAGGAAGAATTCGTCAAGCTGGCCTCCCGTCGCCAGTGCGCGGCCTTCGGGGTCTTCAAAAAGCTGGATGCCGTTTGACTGTCAAAGAAGCCTTCAGAAGCTTCAATTAACTTAAAATACCCTTCCAATTCACTGAGGGGAGGGGGGGGGCATTTGGGTCCCCGGAGAGCTTGTGATTGTTAGTGAACAATACTCACCGCTTTAAACTTACTATTCCCGTGAATGACCTTCACACTGTACATAGAAAAAAAAAATAGACACCAATCGACCTGGCCGCCCGCCACAAGTGCGCGACCTTCAGAAGCTTCAAAAATCTCAATGCCTGGGGGAAGCGCCAAGATAATTTGTGAAGACCGCGTCTTCCGGTTGTTTCGCCGTCAAAGAGTTTTCGGGGGCCAGTCTAGCACCCTTGGGGGCTTCTAGCGTATTTAGCCGTATATTGTCACGAATGACAAGTGATGAGGCGGCAAATGACTGAGTAAACTGAAGGTTTAATGGGGCGAACTTGTGCCCAAAAATAAAGGGAAAAAGAAAGATAACAACAGAGCGTCGCGGGCGTCGAAAGTGGCGAAGCAGCAGGATCGAACGCTGAGGCAGAAACTGACTGCGGCTCGCCACGCGGAGCCCCTATGTACACGCGTGGGCTTCTGGAATAATCGGCGTGGAAGGTTCGACGAACAAGTCAAACGAAAGAATGGGAAAATACTGAGGCTGGCAAAACAATCCTATCGAGCGTTGCACGAGATCATAGTTCAGTCTTATCGTGCGTAATCGGCCAGGCGCACGGCGTGGACGACTTCCGGTCGTGGAGGGCGGCGTGATGAAGTCCGTGTTCCGTCGGGCATCACCTCGTAGTTCAGGTCCCTGAGTCGGCGGAGCAGACTTTGTAGGGTCCGTGGCGCTTCAGAGTTTCTCCTTAGACCGCGTCGTCGTGTCGGGGTCCAAACCCACACGGTCTCCGGACTTGAAGCGGACGTCGCGACGGCGAAGGTTGTACCGGCCGTAGCGTCGAGACGTTGTTGAGTCTTGGATCCGGAGGCGGGCTAGCTGGTGTACTTCTTCGCCCGCTGGGCGACCAACTGGGCGTCGGTCAGTGCTATCGGTCTGCGAGGCTCGTGGGGCAGCATCGCGTCGAGCATAGTCGTCACACCTTTCTGCCGTAGCACCAGCTGAAATGGGGTCACTCCGGTAGATCTCATTGAACCGCCGTGTTGTAAGCAAACGTGACGTGAGGTAACACCTCGTCCCACGTCTTGTGCTCTACGTTCGACGTACATTGAGATCATGTCGGCGATGGTCTTGTTGAGCCGTTCTGTCAGTCCATTGGTCTGGGGATGGTACGCAGTGGTTCGACGGTGGCCGGTGCTACTTAAAGTCACTGGATAGTGCTCCTGAGACGAAGGATCTCCTGCGTCAGCTGGGCCATGAACGATGATCCACGGTCGGTAATCAGGACTTCGGGGCGCCGTGCCGGAGGACAATGGACTCTATGAAAAACTTGGCTACTCTCAACAGCCGTACCTGATGGAAGGGCTCGGCTCGGCGTACCGTGTCAGATAATCTGTGGCGACGATTATCCAGTGGTTTCCCGATGTTGACGGCGGGAAAGGGCCAAGTAAATCCATTCCGATCTGCTGGAACGGGCGTAGACGGGGGAGCAATCGGATGCAGAAATCCTGACGGCTTCGTCGGCGGTTTCTTGCGCCGCTGACACTCGTGGCACGATCGAGTGTAGAGGTGAACGGTCTTCGGTAGCCTTGGCCAGTAGTATTTCTCTCGAATCCTGGCAGAGAGTCCTGCTGTGCCAAGGTGCCCAGCCGTTGGGTCGTCGTGACAGGCTTGGAAGATCTCCTCTCTAAGGTCGGCAGGGATTACCAGCAGCCATGGCGAGCTGTTGTCTCCGAAGTTCTCCTTGTAAAGCACACCTTGTCGGAGGACGAGGTCGGCAGGGCTCTCAAGAAGACACGGGGGATAGTATCCCCTCGTCCTTCGAGGTGCTCGATTAAGGCGCGCAACTCAGGATCGTCTCTTTGACGCCGCGCCATGTCGTCGCGCCATGTCGTCGGTGCTGATCGCCCTAAGGAAGCACTGCCGTCATCGTCGTCGATGCTGCCGGAGGATGTCTCGACAGGGGCTCTGGACAGGCAATCGGCGTCGCTGTGCTTGCGGCCTGACTTGTAGACCACAGTCACTGTTGAACTCCTGTAGTCGGAGACTCTATCGAGCGAGGCGTCCTGACGGGTCCTTGAGGTTCGCAAGCCAGCAGAGCGAGTGGTGGTCCGTGACTACACGGAACGGGCTCCCGTACAAGTACGGACGAAACTTCATGATTGCCCAGACGACCGCAAGGCATTCTTTTTCAGTCGTGGAGTAATTTTTCTCCGCTTTGGACAGTGTCCGACTTGCGTAGGCGATAACTCGCTCGGTGCCTTGTTGCACTTGCACCAGTGCACGCCAAGTCCAGCGGCTACTGCCGTCCGTGTGAATTTCTGTTTCCGCATCCTGATCGAAATGTCCAAGAACAGGGAGGAGTTTGCAGTCGTCGCTTCAGCCTGTCGAATGCCTGCTGCTGCTCCTCGGCCCCATTCGAACTTCTCGGAGTCCTTCGTGGAGGTTTGTGAGCGGTGCGGAAATCCTATGCGAAATCTCGAGACGAGAAGTCGACCAGTGAGCAAGTGACGTCATGCGACAGCCAG
>JAZHYW010025249.1:0-102582 GCA_037355805.1 Ixodes ricinus | reverse complement strand
AAGTTCAACGGCAGCCTCCGTATCATCCGTCGGCGAGCGATGGGTCTGCAGGGAAAGAAGAACGACCCAACGTCGCCAACTCGCGAGTGTTGGGGCACTGAGTACAGGAGTAAAGGTCGGTTCAGACACCTGCGTTTGACTGCGTCAAGACTGCTTGCGTCAAGCTGTTTGCTATGGCGACCCTCGCGACGAGCCAATGGGGAGGCGCTGTGCTGCAGCACGACGCAACGCGGCGCAACGCGGTCGGCGCAACTGTGTGAACGAGCCTTTTTCAGAGCACATTCACTGCGCCTGATTGGTTTATCCAGTGATAGCAATCACACAGAGGCAATAAGCGCCATGACGAAGCACTTTGGACGTTCCTTGATTGGCTCCATCATGTCTTATAACGTCGGCTGCTGGGTGAAACACGTAGTAAAGAGAGTGTTACGCTACGAACTTCGAAGCGATACCCACGCTTTGAACAGGCCGAGTTTCAACCGACTATGAGCTATGGAAGGAGCTATAGTTAAATCAGTCAGTGGTTGAAGAAGAGTAAGTAAACGGGCGAGCTGGTTGATGTGACAATGCGGAGACATGCGGTTTCGAGAAGCTCGTTTTATCGAACGCCGTATATAACCAACCCCAGTTTATCGAATCCATTCATGCGCAGTCGGCGGCATGTGTTCATCGGACGCCATATTTGAGCGCGCGTTGTTCGCGGCGAATGCTCCGACGCTCTCCTTATCGCGTCTGCCAAGAACGATCGTTCGCAACCGGTGGTGCGGAATGCATGCTCCGGAAGCATTATTTCTTGCTTCCCACACGCACCCATCAGCAGCTATAGGGTACCTAAGGAGAAAAAGAGAAAATAAGCGATGTTGTGGATAGACTGCCTCGATGCCCGTCTGCGTCAGGATTGACTAAGATGCCATCATTCTAGATAAGCGCGTATGTATACATAATCGATCAATATGTATACGCGCCACACGTCTCGAATTGGAACACACAACGGCTGTGTTTGCCCCCCCCCTCCCCCATCCCTTCGCTCCCTCCCCACCCCGAAATGGAATTGAGAGCAGGTAAACAAATTACCGCACAAATTCCTACAATATTGGAGAGTTAGCAATGGCATATTCGACATGATCCTTCGGGGAGGGAAAGAGAGGGAGAGAGAGAGAGAATATTAAGGTTTATTTGACAAAACACTATTTCCGGCGTTTTTTGCGGAGTAAGGAAGCGCTAGAGCTAGGTTGGGAGATTTTCAAAAGTCAGAACCATCACTGGCCGTCAACGTAGCTCCAAAATTGCTGCAATAACAATGTGTCAAGCAAAAAAAAAAAACAAAAGCTCCTAGATTTGTATTTACGCATTTTCTACTTGATTCAAGGACGACGTAGCTACGTGGGTCAATTTGTGGAATCAATATTCGTTCCTTTTCTATGCTCTCGTGTAGTTCAGTTTCCAGTATAATGCCGCTAAAGAACATCGGGTTCGCATCTTGGGTCTTTTCCCACTGACGGGGAATACGTAATAAAACAATTTGCTCAAAGTTTCGGAGTTGTATTTTCTTTTCCTTCTTTTTGACATCCCTTATTTTCTTCATTTTAGGTTTATGCGGGCCATTAAAGGCAAATTACTCTTCTAAGTGGAAAACGAGAAAACGATATCAAGGAAAGTTACCAACCGAGACGGCGCTTTCACGAACAGAAGGAAAGGAAACTAATCAAGAGGTCGGTGGCGCTGAAAAGAAACGGGTCGTTAAAGTTTCCGTTGGCGTCGGACCACGGTTAGCGTCCAACCTTGCGACATTATCGAAACTGGGCGAGTCGAAATGAGTTTCCATCGTGAGCGCAACGGAATCCATATACCCGATTCTGCGCCCCGGACTTCAACCCCGTATTCTCATTACACGGACCTGCCATCGGATTGGGTTTCGAGACTTCGACATCGTACACAGCTGGCTGGACCTTCGAGCGATAATATTAAGTGTGCGCCCTAATGACATTACATATCTAATATCGTACGTAAGCCCGACTGCAGCGAAACCCAGTGTAAAAATTAGAGGCAAAAATATGCAACCGAGGGAGATGTGGACATTTTTCGGCGAACCAATATTTCATTAGATACGACAGATGTGTGAACGATCGATTCGATACGACACATTATAGCCTCCTGTGTGGACGGCTTGAGGCGATTCACACTCAGCCTGAGTCCGACGGAGAGCGGCTGCAACGACTTGCGAAGTTAATCCTTTTACGCGTTGCTATGGCGACGGGGTTTTAAGACGCTTTACAGCCTCCTCGTCCCCATAGCAATCCGTGAAAAAGATGAACGTCGCAAGCCGTTGCGGCTTCGCTCGTGCGGACTCAGGCAAGTGTGTGTACCAGCTTTTTCACGTAACGTGACGTAGTGTGCTGTAGATGATAATTATTTTATCACGCCTTCTGTTAAAGGAACCGCATAAATCGGCGTCTTTACCGAAGTGTAGTTTTCTCACAAGGACGCTGAAATTTATAAAAAAAAAACAAAGACGTTGGTTGAAAATGTAGCGGGTGTCAAAGACAAAAAGCGAAACACGTTTTTTTCTTTTCGTTTTTTTTTCAGAAGACGCATTACCGCGAAAGCTCGGACTCCGCCCGAACGTAGCCCAATGAGGAATATCACAAATACAACGATGCTCATCGTGTACTGTCCATAATACATTTTTTTTTATTTGTTTTTGTATAATTGATACCTAGCAGACCCGCACCTTGAACCCTGTTCATCATCGAGGCTTCGTGGCCTTTTGCCGCTTCCTAATTTTCCGGATGTACGCCTGAAAATAAATATAACTAAAAACATTCTTCCAGAAAGTACCTTAAATTTGTAGTTCTGTAGTCCTAGATGTTTTCTATATTATTAATCATCCGTTTTACATTGAAATAGCTGCGAATAATATAGCTAATAGCAAGGAATTCAGACAGAAAATCTTCTCAGGTTTACTGACATCACTCGCAACTCATAGAGCGCATACTATTGTGTTTTTGGCTCGTTCCTGCACATTAGAGAGTTTTAGCAGATCGTTCCGATAACTTCGATAACGATACCCGGTACCCCGACTGCCGCCTTCGCGCATGCATCGCATCGTTATCGGAGGTATCAGAACGATCTACTAAAACTCTCTATTAAAGCAATGGGTATAACTGTGCATGGGCGCTGCCATAACCGATCTTCACTTTTTGTTTCCTCTTTGTCCATTCGCTTGACTTCATCGTGATGGTAACAGGACATGTTATGTCATGTTACCATGATGGCATCGTGCCGGCGTGCGGTCCTGCATCACTACATCGTGATGCACAGACCCCAGGCTAGCAGTCGTACTGCACTGGCTAAATTTCTCAGCAACAGTGGGTAACAATGTCCCCATGTTTCTAGCAGACTAACCTCCCGCTGTATAAATCACTAACGACTAATTAATTTTATATATTCAGGGGGATCGGTGGCCGAGTGGGTTAGTGCACACCGGCATGGGCGTACCAACCGGGGGGGCAAGGGGGCGCTTGCCCCCCCCCCAGTTCTCAGAGTGGGGGGGCAAGGCATCTGTTTTGCCCCCCCTAAAAGAGCCGCCACTGGGCATGGGCAAAGACTGGAAAATGGACAAAAGCTCACCCGTTTTTTCACAAACCCGGACAAAAGCTCACCTCTTTTCTTTTTTTTTTTTGCTACCCCGGGCGAAACACGGGCTGGGATAAAGAGCGGATGCGGTGGGCATTGCACCATTTTTTAGGAGAACTGGCATCCCATCCCATGCAAAGGTGTCGCCAGATAAGCCATAACAGGCAGAGAAGCAACGATTTGGGACCAAAATTTAGGTCACTGAAACTTTATGGAGCTGATAAGATCAAGCTTGTTTGACTCAAGGTATACGCCGGAGCACCCTTGTGCCACGCTCCAAGAAATTTCCTGAACCGAAGTTTTGAACCCCATGAGTGACCGAAGAGGTGAAGTCACCCTTTGTCGACATCGCTTTTTCGTTGTGCTTATGTCATGCTAAACGCTCACATAAAGATTAGGCACAATGTCTCTTCATTATTAATGCATGGGTTTTCTTGGGGTTCAGGTTAATATTTGAAGTGAATGGCTAGGAAAATTAAATTCATTCCGCCATTGAGTGTCGTAAATGTATTTGAAATCAAGGATTATCTCAGGGTGTTGTGAAAAGGAAACTGAAGCAAAACTGTAATATACAAACCATTGAGTTGCGAAGTTTTAAAAATAGTTTTCAAGGAACGGGAGTGTGGCCTTTTGGACAGATGACCAATTTAGAAAGCTGTGCGGGATTTTGGATAGGCTCGCGTTCCTTCCACCACAGCTTTTGCCCGAAGGACTAACCTACATCAGGGAAAAGTCTACCGGTGACATCGGCGACCTGCTGGACTACTTTGATTGCACGTATGTCAACGGCCCCTTCCGTTATGCTTCTGCTCCTTTTGCGACGGCACTTAGAGCGAATTCTTCCATTTGCCTGACTGTGTGCCGCGACGGTTTCCCCCGGAAAAAGTGGAATATGTACGACGCTACTTTTAAAGATAAAGACCGGACATACACCTGCGAAGGATGGAATACCGGGTTCCAGAAGTTTGTCGGCCACGCCCATCCAAGCGTCTGGATGCTGATTGAATGCCCACAGGAAAATCGAGCGTTCGTTGTGACGGCATTGACACAAGACCGCAGAGGTGAACCCCGAGAAGCGGGTGCGAAAAACCACTCTGCGCCTGCAGAATCGTGTGAAAAATATTTTCCAGGGATTACAGGTACACCAAGATCTACCGAGACTGCTGGAGCTAGTGGGGAACTGCATTCGCTTCTAACCAATCGATAAATAAACTTGTTTCTACTCTAAGCAACAAACCATGCGCCTGTCAGATTTTTATCTATCGTTACATTTTAGTCTCGCACGCATGCACCTAAGTTGTCCGCACACGTGTTAAGACCAACATGAAATTTTCTCCTGGTGAGCTTTTGTCCGGGTCTGTGAAAAAATGGGTGAGCTTTTGTCCTGGGAATTCGCAAAGACTGGCCGGCGGCGCCCAAGGGATACCAAGGGCACCGCCCCCCGGCCTTGGGGGGGGGGGGGGTCTGGTTTGCCCCCCCCCCCCCCCCCATTCAAAAACAAGTTGGTACGCCACTGCACACCGGGTCGGAATACGTGGAGTGAAAGCTCGCGCTGCAGAACCCAGGGATCCTGTGTTCAATCCCCATCCCTATGGTCCCGTTTTTATCTGGATGAGCATCGTACCGGCGTGCGGTCGTACATCATTACTTCGTGGTGCACGTTAAAGACCCAGGTTATACACGAACTCATCTCTGTTACGTCACGGCGCGGTGGTGGCGCGTCGGTCGCACTTCCGGTCTGGGGCTGTGGGCGAAGTCCCCATGCCAGACGTGTATTCCTGCGTTGTTTTGAAAGGAACCAGACAAAAACCTGCCTTCTCGTCAAAACACCGCGACTGGGGCCGTACCAAAAGTGTCGAGAAAGGTTTGAAAGTCAGTTTTCACGTGCTCGGTTCGTCCGAGAATCTGGATATGTGCCGTGAAAAGGGAAAAGCAGACGCCGTCGGACAACGATTGCTTGGGCGGGAAGCACTTTGGGTTGAATTCACGGATACTTGTGGTCATCAGATTTATTTGTTTTGTTCCAAAATGAACGCCAGAAAACCGTCAAGTTGTGCGGACTACCTGCGGACTACGCTCAGTGCGTCTTCAAGTTCAAACGGCCGCCTAATTATTCGAACTGTCGTCTGCTCTTTCAAACGTTTCTGCTTGTCGTCTGCTCTCTTAGACGGCGCCGGTCCGTAGACCAAATGTTGGCCCGGTACTTGCGATAAGAAGTAAGTGCAGACCTCAGAAGACTTAAATTTGAAGGTTGGTAGGCAGGCTCGATGTAAACAGTAGATACAAGGAGATGTTGATCATTGTTACCAGTGACCATCACCGACTTGTTATGCCTAATTCAGTTGGTCCGATTCAGTTGATCCGCTTGCGATTTTCAGTATCGACGTCGACCATCTCAGCTACGGTTCACGCTTTTGCAGCCCGAGCGGCGTCGCGACTGAAAATTTCGAGCGAAATCTCATCATGCGAATCAGGCTTTAGCGTACATTCTGCGGCGTCCACGCGGAATGAATCGCCACATGTCACATTATTCACGCGAAGTTTTGCGCTGTAACGAGCCTCGGTAATTTCGCTGACGCCGCTCAAGATAGTCAGACATCGCCAGGAAGACGTAGAACCAACAATTCGAACGCGAAAAAGGGCAGGGGGACTCACACTGACGCCGACAACATCGCATTTCAATGGTGTGTTTATGGGCGACGGCGAGCTTCTTGCCCACACCCCTTCGCGCATGCGCGGCGCCGGAGGCGTCCACTAGGGGCGCTCCGGGCGCTCCGATTTGTTTGTAAATATGAGTTGGTGTATACGGAGCGCAAGTTCGTCTGCTTCCCTTGCGAGGGTTGTCGGGACGTCAGAAAGACGCCAAGCTCTGATTGGCTTTGATCGAAGGCTAGTGGGTAGACCTAAAGGCGGCTTGCTTTGACGTCTACCCACTATCCTTCAATCAGAGCCAATCAGAGCTCGGCGTCTTTCTGACGTCCCCACAACCCTTGCAAGGGAAGCAGACGGCTTGAATTCCACATAGCGGTTGTACTGCACTGGCCAAATGTCCCATCTACGGCTGATAGACAAGTCGCTAATTGAGGCAGACTAAATTCCGGCTATCTAAACATACATACAACGCAAATATATATTAGGGAGTTTTAGAATAGGGGCCCCAACACTAGGTGGCCCCTAAGCCACAGGAGACACGAGCGCAGCGATCCTCGCGCTGCCGGCTTACAGAACCTAAAGTTCTCCAAACGTCGCGTGACATGCTTGCGTTTTTCGCTTGCAGCGACAGTACTGCTAACATGCAAAATGAATAAAGTAAGAAACATAAAAACGTAATATATATGCGCTTAACAAACTTTGTGTTGCTTGTGTCGCAAATATTGCGTAAGTTGAAAACAAGGCTACCCGTGTTTTACAAATCATTCAACGTTTGGTATGTTTAGGTCAAGACCAAATCAATTGACCCGTAAGTGATGACGTCACAACATGGCGCTCCGCTCCAAACAAACCGTTGCTAGGGCCGTCGCAATGGACAGATGCATATGCGCTCGACGTAAAATTAGAAAATGTCTGATAAAAAAAAAGTTTTTTTAAGCATTGCGCTTTTTCTTTTTCTAATCATAAAGACTTTTTTTATCGTCTCAGTACCATAAAGCGATGAAGAAAGTCCGTAATAAAGTTTCACAGGCGATTTTGCCTTGCTAGCAGACGACAGAGTGTCTTTGGTTCTTTCTGAGGGAATATGCGCCCGCGTTGAATGAGGTTGGTAATGGTGACGATAGGCGAAACTTTTATTCTCGGGGTCAACTTCTGTGGGATTTTTAGAAACGAAGAGTGCCCGGCACAGCTTTGACCGACACTCGAGGAGCGCGAACGCCTTCCCGTGGAACTCGCTTACGAAATATTTGAGAAGGTGAAAACACTGTGAAGCCGAATTGGCCGAATCACGTACGACGACAACGTGAGGTGTATCAAGGTCGATGTGCAGGCCAGCACCCGTATGAAGGATTTCTGACAGCACAGTTGCTTCAGTGCACATATGTGGGAACAAACGAACTATCCGTAACAGCTATAAATTGTCGCAGACGGAAACGTATCCACAAGCGTAAAACCGAACATAAAGATTATATAGGCGAACTTGTGCCTCGAAACAAAAGAAAGGATGAGCGCCGACGGCGGCAGCAGCGCATCGATGCGTCGGCGTGACAGTTGGCTGTGAGTTGACAAAGCCGTGCTCGACTCCTTATCTACTAGTCTCGGCATCAAAAACAGGCGACCTAGAATGTTCGTTACTGAGCTAGGGCGAGACTGATCAGGCGAGGTCATTCTGACATTCTTATCTTTTACGCTTGGGGTAAGATTAAACTGGAAACTTCTAGAATCTAGAGGCATGGAAAAGCGTCCCTTCTCGGTCATGCGCGCTTGGGGTTTTACTTAAAACTGAAACATCAGTAGGATTTTTTTCTCAGTGTGATGAATACAAGGCTGGTACGAAACACACACCCTTATTGCGAGCCTGAAAAACAAAGTTTGGAGTCTCGAGCCGCACATGTTAGAGTAAAAATAATTGCTACTGCAAAACCAGAAAGAGCGCCCGACGCGGAGGCATGCGGTTTAGAGAAGCTCGTTTTAGCGAACGCCGTTTTACCGACCCCGGTTTATCGAATGCCTCTTCATAGAGAAAGCAGAGCCTCAGTTTAGAGGAAAGCTGCTTATCGAAAAGGGGACGCTTTTTAAAAAAAAGCTTTCCTACTTCTCGCGTGTATCACTGGTGCGCGTGTTAAGCTATGCCCCCCGCTGCGCTCCCGCCGCTTCGCGGCGGCCAGTCTGCGGCAGCTCATTACAAAAATGTTAACTCACCTGATTTTCCCGTACACGCCGCTTAGCGGCGGCCTAATTCGCTAAAGGAGGCTCATCGCCATTTTCTCTAAACTGGGTTCGCTCTAAAGGCATTCGACAAACTGGGGTTGGTAAAACGGCGTTCGCTAAAACGAGCTTCTCTAAACCGCATGCCTCCGGTTTTCGAAGGCGATCTTTAACACACCGTCCAGTCTGTCCGACGTAGCTTCTGCCACATGCCAGTGGGATCCAGTACATCACACCCGCTATACAAGGCACGAAAGGTCACGCGTGCTATTTTTGCCACGTGGCTAGAGTCAAGTTTTTTGTGCTTTTTGCTAATCAGCGCTTAGGCGTGCCCTACGTGTTCGATCCTTTCCTTTGTCTTCGTTCTTGTGCGAGATCGAGGAAAGACAAGCCACCAGCACGTAAGCTCGTCATCGCCCATTTCAGTGACTTGACATCTCGGTAAAACTAGCTCAGACGAGAGAAGGTCAGCGATGGCGGCTCTCATCTGGTGCGCTTTGACTCAACAGCACTAATTTGTGCTTCCTTGGAGCGCTCGGCAGGAGCGCAGTAAACGCCCTAGGAGCCATATGCTGGTTCTCGCTTGCCCGAACAGAGTGATTCGGGAGGCGAGGGAGGGTTTGTTTCTCCAATTCAAAGGCTCCAGTCATAAACAGCTTGCCAAGGTAGATGGCTGGCCGGGTTACAGCTCGGGGTCACTCAGCGGAAATGTTTCATATAAACATCACGTTCTGCTTTGCTCCCCCCTCCCCTGGCGTGAGCCGAGTCACATTCTCTGGCGTTCGAGGTCAGACGCAGAGGCGAGAGGAACGCGAGCACGTCCGCAAAGTTGGACGACTTGGTGCGGCCGCGCGGAGCCTTCGAGATGTTATTCTAGACGTTGAAAACAAACCGTGTACGCTCTATAGCTGCACCGGGTTTCATGTTCGTTTTTCTTATATTTGTTTATGTATATTTTGAACCAGATGGGATCTGGGCCTCACAAAGGAACTCAAACTTCTTTCATCCACGGGGTGCATGCTATAAACCGGAGCAATTTAAACAGTAAAGAGCAAGCTGCAATTATTCAGAGATTCATAAATCTATCACGAGTATTCTCGTTGCTAATTCCAACATCTAAAATGAAAAAAAAAAAGGCCGATCAAAGCGCTGTTTTTTAGAAGTGCCGCTTTCGCGTGTTCATAAACAAAATTCATCGTTTGCAGGACTGCACGATGGCTTGGAAATAACAGCAAACTGGCAGGTTACTATATTAAAAATACATAACAGTTACTCCGTTTTAGAAATTGAAGACTTCTGATATAGGTTTCCAAATATGTGATTAATTTCAGCTGGCTACGAGCTGCAAATACAATTATATTCGCCCTTTGAAATCTGCAAGTCCACTTTACTGATGATACGTTTCCTGAAGCGTTGTCGGAAGCTTGGCTGTGAAATATATAGTTTTGTTGTTGTTGTATGATTTAGGGTGAGTTTAGTTTGCTTTCTGGGGTACGACGACATTGTTACACGCCGCAGATATCGGTCCTGTACTACGTCTCCCAGCTCTATCTTTTAGCACTGACCCGTGCTTGGGAGGGGGATCGGTGGCCGAGTGGGCTAGCGCACAGCAGCTCGGGGCGTGGGGCCGAGTGGGCTAGCGCACAGCTCGGGGCGTGGAGCGAAAGCTCGCGCTGCAGAACCCAGGGATCCTGGGTTCAATCCGCACCCCTGCCCGTTTCAATCTGGATGAGCATCATACCGGCGTATGGTCGCGTTTCGCTACTGCGTGATGCACGTTAAAGACCCCAGGCTAGTGGACCGGTTGTACTGCACTGGCTAAATTTCTCTTCTACAGTGGGCAACAATGTCGCCACGTTCTGGCAGACTAACCTCCCGCTGTATAAACAGCTAACTGCTATACTAGTTAGTTGTTTATGCAGCAGAAGGTTAGTCTGCCAGAACACGGCAACATTGCTATCCACTTCGCCTCACCTTAGCATAGACTATGAAGGCTGTACAAGCGCGAGCGGCTAGCCTTGACTACACCGACTGGAGCACCCGCTGCACGAGCGCTCGTGCAGCCTCCGAGGCTTTATGCAAATCAACTAGCTTGCGCTTTTAGCATGCGCGGCTAGCAATAATTCGTTCTAAGGTGAGACGAAGTATAATGTTTACACGTGGAGCGTGGAGCGAAAGATCGCGCTGCCCATCCTGGGTTCAACGAACTTTTTTGCCAAATTACCCAAGCACTAAGGGTATGCTCGGAACGTAGGTACACACGCCGCACCCGTTTGCCTTATCAGAAGAAAGCTTTGAAGTAAATAATCAAAATAAGAAGTTCGCAAAGACACGTGCAAAGTGCAATTTGGTTTAGGTTTTTGTTTCTTGCGAACATTTACTGCTGCAGATGCCAGTGCGTGCAGCGCGTGTGACTACACTCGCAGCATGCTCCTTGGTGCTTGGGTAATTCAGCGAAAGGTTTATTTTCATCCCTCTTCGTTGCGACCTGGATGAGTATTGTACCGGTTTGCCTTCGCGTATCACTACTGCGCGATGCACGTTAAAGACACCCAGGCTAGCTGTCGTTGTACAGTGTAGACAGTTCTCATTGACTGCGTGTAACACTAACCCCCTACTTTGCCAAACTGAACTCACGCTGTCTAAACCCTATCGTCTAATTAACTATCACTGTGATCTGTGATTTGCTGCCATTTTCACTTAAGCCATTTCCATTTCACTTTTTCTGCAGTCACTCGCTATCGAAATCAAAATAGGAGGGGACGAGGGGGGGGGGCGAGCTTTAATGAATGAAGACTGAGTCCGTTAACCTAGACAAGGGCGAGGGTGAGGCGGAGGAAGCAGACGGAACGCTAAAGAGAGAAGGAGGTTTCCCCTCTCTTCTCCAGCGTTCCGTCTGCTTCCTCCTCCCCGGCCTGTCTTACCCTCGCCCTTCGTTCTTAGGTTGCAACGGACTATAGGTATTCAGCCTGTTTGCATGAGAGGACGCTGCAACCCGTTTTTTTTAACTATTTTTAACTTTTTTTTTATACATTTTTAATTTGGTTGCGTTTACAGATGTCTGCTTCTTCCTCACCTACCCAATCACAATCACCATATTCCGCTTCGATGCGCTACAGTTGCATCGATGTATCCGCAGCTTGAGACGGAATAGTATAGAAGCTCACACCATTTTTTAACCAATATCTTGATTTTAAGTTGAATTACGCTTTATTTTATGTTTAACCATTTTACACTATGATACGCACTATGGATGTTTATGAAGGAGTGCGCACTTTGCCCCTCTCTGATTTCCTCCCACTTTTAATGTTCAGGAGGGCTACATTTTGAAAGACGGAGTCAGAGTAGAGATCACTCTTACTCTAACACTAAGAGTGGAGGCGCATTGTGCAAAACGACAACGACGCACCATGCGCAGAAATTAGCAGGAATTAGCGCGGTGCGGCGCACGAGATGACTTTATTCTGCGGTATTCGCGCTCTACGAGCATGAGCCAGTTTAGGATAGAGAGCCCTAACGCTTAGGGTCCCTCGAGCAGATTGGGGCGTCGCACAAAGATTGCGCAGAACCCCTGCGCATGCGCAGTACGACGCTCCAAGTTGCTTGGAGAAAGAGTTGGGGCCCGCTATTCCCAAACTTCCTGTTGTCGCGCAAGAACATGTTTATGGGTACACAATAAAAAGAAAATCTAGTCGTAAAAGAATTTTTAGGGGTTCTTCGGCTTGTCCATATTTTCCACCCTAAAAAGTTCTTTTAAGCACCCCTAAAAGGGTTAACTCTTCGTGAAAAAACCTATAAGAGGTTCTTTTAAACTCCTTTTTTTATGAGAAAGAGCTCTTGATCGCCCAGATGCCTTTAGTGCTCAGGAAGGCGATAGTGCTTGAGGCGAAACCGGTCTTCACGAGCTGAAAGAGTTGTTGGGGCGTCGAAGAACCTTTCAAGAACGTTTTTGCTTTGTGTGTGTATGTATTCTTATTGGGAAATTTAACGCTCCAAAACTCGGCGTTGCAAAAATGCCAAAACTGGGCGTACTACATCTATCTCAACACTCCACCATTTTTTGTACACTCAAGCTACAGTCTTTTGAGACATCCGAATACCGCGAAAAAAAGTCCACCGATTGTCCTGATTTCATATACAGAGTTTGTTCCTAAGCACACAAGCGCATCGTGCTGATCCGCGACACGTCCTAACGAAGCATCATCCTCCTCCCCGGCTCTCCGCTCCACGAACAGGCGGAGCGCGAAGGCCAGATGCATCTGTATCTGAGATCGCGTTTCTGATGTCAAAGAAGGATACTTGAACAAATCATTGTTTGATCTTTGAATCTTCAAAAAGGTCCTGTTCTGAAACTGTACCTGAACAGTGTCAGAACTATGTTTTAACGCACATCCAGAAGATCAACGTAGTTTGTGTGTTCGGTTCTGTGTGTGCGCGTGCATGCATCGACGTGATACGTGTTCTGTCTCCTCCTTTTGTTCCTCACACATTTTGTCCTGCACAAAAATAAACTAAGTTAACCCCTCTGTTTTCCTTTTTATGTTTGGATCACTGTTTTAATCCTTTTCTCGCTCGTGCTTTTGCAGTTTATCTGACCTGCACTACAACGCATAAACGAAAGATTGGTGCCTCGCCACCCCTCTCCTCTCGCTTGTTCGGTTCGCCCTCTGGGTCAGAGAAGTGACGTCTTTTCACCAAAGGCCGTCTGTTCCAGTTTTGTTGTTTCTGGCAGTGAAGCTCCAGGTAGCACCGCTTATTACGCCATGCTCGGTGTGTTTTTCGTACCTGCTTGGCATCTGCCTACACGCTTCAGAAGATGACCAAAGCGTTCAACGGCGCCAGTGGGACGTGGTCCTGCCAGCTGTGTTCTTTGCTTCACAAGCATCCGTGGGCACTTGGGTGAGTCTTGAATGCTTTGAGGAACAAAGAGCGAAGAGAAGCGTGTGTCGTTTCAGCTGTAACTAGTAAACACAAGCTGACGCACTCCCCCTAGTGGCGGGAAACTGGAGATGCAGAAGACGGCGACCACCCCGCACGACAGATAGCACACTTGGGAGGGCTGTGGCGATAAGCAGAAGGGCAAGCAAAGTGTCGTTGCAAGACCCACCCTCTTAAGGACCATTGGCCCTGGCGCAAGACGCACAACTTCCTATGCTCTGAAGCTATTCGGGGGACAAGATGGCTTTGCATTGGTTTATGGCAACTGTATCTGGACGTCTAATATCTACAGCCACGATACTGCGGCACACACATGTACACATGCAATAAGAAGGCAAATCAAAACACTCATCTCGATTGCTATATTGTTGCATTATAGTGTGTTTTTTTTTTCCTGGAGTATTGATCACTTTGACCAACACGCTTATTCTGTTACTTTATTTCGTTTGGAGGCTTCTTGTCTCCGCTTGATTAGAGTTCACACCGTAACTTTTTTTCACGTTCTCTTCTTAAGACGTTGAAGGTGCAACAGTTTAAGTTACGGATTTAGTACGTGTCGAATGCTGCTCCAACTTTGATAAACAAAAACGACTGCATTTACGCACCGATGGATTCTGGCTGCAGCATGAAGTTAATCGACTTAGAAACTTGCAAACACAGACATGACAAATTATTGCGTGCTGGTAAAGTGACGGGGATGAAGGAATGCAACATGAACGGCAGAAAGAACGAAAACGAGATTTGCAAACATAGTCTTTTTTTTTCTCTCTCTTTTCATTTATGGTCGCACTCGCTATGCACTCTAAAAAAGCCAGTGCGTCTACCGTCTCGCATTGGGGGAGCCAATCAGTGGAACTTACGGAGGCAGCTCAGCGAATGATGATGCCGAAACACATGTTCAGACTAAAAAACGCAGTCAGAGTTGTGACCTTAAGGAATGCAAAACGTCACGCTTGCATTGCTTAATGTCACAACTCAGACTGCGTTTTTTGGTCTAAACATATGTTTCGGCATCGTCATTCGCTGAGCTGCCTCCGCAAGCTGCAGTGTTTGGCTCTCCGAGTGTTGTGCGGGAAAGTAGACGCACGGGCTTTTTTTAGAGTGTAGCAGTAGATTTCGGTTTGGCCGTTAACGAAATTATAGTCGGTGACAGGTTAAGAGTTCAGGGCGAGGGAAAGGAAGGCTGGGGAGGAGGAAGCAGATGGATTGCTGGAGAGGAGGAAACACCCCTTCTCTCTAGCATTCCGAATACTTCCTCCTCCCCAGCCTCCTTTCCTCGCCCTGAACTCTAAACCTGTCACCGACTATAGTTCTACGCAGAGACCAACTCGCCCAGATTTCAGCATTACTACAATTCTATGAAGACTGTTGACCTGATAGGAGTGCTTGCATTTCCGTAAGTCTTTTAGCCACGAAAGGATTGTGGCTGCTAAACAATCAACAGCAGCGTTTTGTGTTGGGTGGATGCGGTACTACAGCGACAAAAAGACTAAGGCCAATTGATGACGGCTTTTTACAACTCTGTAGTTACACTCGTTTATATGCTCTCTCATTTGTTCCTTTTAAGAGCATGGGGAATAAATCGTGTGGCGAAGAGAACGTTGGGTGGCGGACAAAATTAGAAATAAGCAAATCGATTTGGTTTTACATTTTGGGAGTTTTTCAATTTTGTGTTTACCTGCGTTCAGAACTTCGAAGAAATGACAAACTTAATATGCATTTTTTTATTAGTTTCATTGAAACTGTCGGTGAAGACAGCGGACAGGTTGACATAGTTCACTTCATGACAATGACTTAGCTGGACACTGAGGCCCACAAAGGGGCCCCATTTGGAGCTTGATTACTATAGAGGTCAGGACGAGATTCGCCTGTCGTCCTGTTTCTGTCTGGGGATCTCGTTCACTGAATAAACTGACACGATCCAGAGCACGTGCTTTATCAAGTCTATAATTTATTTTGTGTATTCTTGTTTACTCAAAACTTCGCGTAGGTGGTCAGTGTTGGTGTTGAAATCACTCCCAATGGAGCCATCGCTCGCTCTAAGAAATGCCTGCGCGTCTACTTATCCGCAATACACTCAAGGAGCCAATCTCTGCGGTCAGCGAAATCAGCTCAGCGAATGATGAGGCGGAACAGCCATTTAGACCTCAAACATGAAGTCTGCGCTGTGGCATTGCGCATTGCAAAGCGTCATGCTATGCATTGCGTAATGCCACAGCGCAGACTTAATTTTGAGGTCTAAAGAGATGTTTCGCCTCATCATTCGCTGAGCTCATTTCGCAGATCGCAGAGATTGGCTCTTTGAGTGTTTTGCGGGTAAGTAGACGCGCAAGCATTTCTTAGAGTGCTATACGATATGCTAGTTTTACAGGGATGTGGGTGTAAAACATTTGGGACAATCCTTCGGCTCTCGATAAAGTTGTATAATTAATTTCGCGCCTTCGATTAGAACCCGATGTCTAGAAAATTAATCTATGGATTTGAATAGCTGCATAAGCAATTTATCTCTCTCTCTCTCTCTCTCCCCTCTCCACGTATATATATATATATATATATATATATATATATATATATATATATATATATATATATATATATATATATATATATATATATATATATATATATATATATACATTATAAGTATAAACAGGGTGTTTGATTTTAATTCGAACACATCGATTAAAAGAAAAACAGTGAAAGGTACACTTTTGCGCTCTGTGCAGGTGGAGTTAAACGATCAGGCGGGCCTAATATTATCGTCACGATAATTCGCATAATTAACTGAAATATTGTTAACTTTTTAGTTCGTGAAAATGAACATGGCTCCAATTAGAATCTTGCTGAGCGTAATCGAATGCCACTAAATTAGTAAATTTTAGAAAGACGTAAGGTGCGTGGATGCCCGCGGGTGCGCTAAAGTTACCACTCGTGCAACGGGCGCAAGGCTAGCAGTGCGAAGACGCGAATAAGGTTATCGTCTGCGTTTTTGTACCGCCAACCTTGCTCGTGTTGTACGAGTGGTAACTTTAGCGCAATGCCGCCCTTCCCACGTGCTTTAGGCCTTTCTAAAATGTCTAATCTTGTGGTTTTCGATGAAGCTCAGCCATATTTTCACAAATTGAAAAGTTTACAAATTTAGCTAATTATTCGACTTAATGTGATAATTAGACCACCATATTATGTCCCCCTGGCCGTATAACTCACCTGCACGTACCTCACAAATGCACCTTTCACGGTTTTTTTTTCTTTCAATAAATGTTTGAAATAAAATTTATTACCCTGTATATATGTGTGCTATACTATATTATGACAAGATACCTGGAAAGTGGAGTACAGTTACTGACGTGACGGTGTTCGACCATCGCAAAATATTAAAAAGCAAAATAGAGAGTATTTAGACAGCGCGAAGTAGGTCTGCCTTCGTAATGTGACGACAGCGGTCACAATGTAAGTGAAAAATTTCGCTAGTGCAGTACGAACGCCAGCCTATGTTCTTTATCGTCCATCACGCGCTAGTAATTAAATAAACTCACTCCGGTGCAATGTCCATCCAGATCAAACGTACACCGTTTTTGTCAAACACAGGATCCATGGGTTCTGAAGCACAAGCTTTCGCTCCGAGTAGTGCGAGCTGAGGTGCACTATCACATTCGACGATCGACGTGGGAGTCCGGTGTGACGAGTCGGGAAACAATATAAAACTGCTTTCAACAGCGGGTTCACTTCTTTTATAGAGGACGGCGGGGAATTTGAAGGCCCTCTAGCTTAGAAGAGAATGATATAGGCATGTTATTAGATAATTTGTTGGATGGGTGCTTCTAGTGTTCAGAGTGCATTCGTACTCACGCGCTGCGTGCCACATATTTTGGCATTCTATCCTTGCGACATGTCAGATGAAATCATGGGCAACTTTTTGGGACATTTCGTGGACCTAAAAAGTTTTCAAGTAAATATCAAAGTTCTATTTGATTTGTGTTATATGATACCCAGGCAATTACAGTCCTGGGCAAAGCAAAGATTGTTGGTCTATAGGAATCAATGCAAAACAAAATGTGTAGACCGTTGAATAAAAGGCTATACTTCGCCTCATCCTACGATGGATTAGAGGCCAAAGCCACGGGCCGCCAGGTCCAATCACGTTTCACGCTGTACTATGACACGCTTAACATTGATTTGGGGTGGACGAATAATGCTCGAATCCAAAAGTGCCTCATCATTTCTATAGATTCGACGCTGCAAAGAGCCTATATGTCTTGGCTTTATTTGCGATGTAAAATTGTTGAGTCACTAAGGGCTCTTCGATTCGAACCACTGTTCACCCGTCCCCTCATCAGTGATCCGAGACGCGGGCAACGATACGTGCATCAAAGCGAAATGCCGCACAATTTCTAAGTGGCTCGTGATTGGATCTGTCGGTGCGTAGCTTTTGCCTTTAGTCCATCGTAGGGTGAGACGAAGTATATACGTGTCCAATTGTTTATTTACTGCTTATGGATATTTTATGACTCTCATCTAAAATATTCCCGGGGAACATTCCGATGTATATTGTTGTTCAGTTTAAATTCTCATTTTAGTGGATGCGCCGAGGCTTTGATGTCCAAGGAAGTTGGGGATGCTGGTTGTTCTCAACTTCTCGTCATTTTGCCTGGAGTCGTCATCTGAGCTTAAACCAGTAAACCAGCTTACGCAGCATCAGGTAAATTTATTATGAGAAATGGCGTCTTCCCTCACAACTTACGAGGATTAAGGTGCATCCTTGACGTAATGCACTAGTAATGGAGTGCCGGACATGAGAGGCACAAATTAAATTTAAAATGCGGTTCACAAATGTGCAGATTGTGGAAAGTCATCGGTAACGTGTAATTAGTTCGTGCCTTTGCCGATCAGCTTCGGGCGGAGGGGTGAGGAGTGTGCAGTGGGTTGGAGATGGGCGACCGCAGCCAGAGCTAGCACGTCGGAGGCACTTGGATTACGCGCTCGGGGCGCGAGGCCGGATAGGTTGGGCGGCAGCAGGAACGGCCCAGCAGGGGCTGCGATTCGTCCGGGCGGCCCCGTGGAGCACTCCCTTTCACCCGAGGCGCGTAAACAGAGCGCCAGGCGTCAGCGTGGGCCCGCCCGAACCCCGCGACGGGCGTCCTTCTCCACTTGCACGCTGCTGCAGGCAACCTCGCGCTGCGGAAGCCACCGTCATGCACGCAGATGCCAAGTGACTGGCCCGAGTGGCCGCGCTCATCCACTTGGTCTATTCGAGAGGCCGCTCCCGCGGTGCAAGAGGCGGCTCGGTCCAAGTGGCCGCCGCGGACGCGCCGCTGGAGACAAGTGGCAAGTTGAAAGATGCTGGCCAGTTCCGCGACGCCCTTCTCCGTCAAGGACATCCTCAACCTCACCGACCAAGTGGTGGAGGAGCTCGACTCCCAAGCGCTGCTTCACCAGGCGCAGAGTCTGGAGAAGGCCTTCTTCGAGGAGTCCGCCCTGTCTCAAGACAACTTGCTGAACCTGGACCCGTCCCTGGCCATCGAGGCCGACGGCTTCTCGTTCTTTCAAGACGGCTGCTCGGTGTCGCTGGGCGTTGCGCCAAACCACGCTGACAACGTGTCGCACTTCTGCCTGCCGTACCACACCAGCTGCTTCGACATCGCTTCGGCAAACCTGGCGCCAGAGGGCGCCTACGGCCAGGGGGCGACTGCCGGCCCGACGACAACGCGGCTCTGTTCCACCATCAGCACATGAGCCAGCATGTGAACACCAGGGCGGATGAGCTGAATCAGTCGTTCTTCTGCGATTCAAGTGAGTCCCTATAGGTGTTTACCGAGAGCCTCGAATTAGTGGAAAAAAACAACAACAACAACGAAGCGGTGCTTGCAGGCGCGTCAAATATAACTTGCAAGGTATATTTGACGCGTATCATGTAACAGAAAAAAGGCTCGCTAGCATGCTAGCGAACCTTTTCTTTTTTTTTTACGCATAAGCGTTATTAATTGACTGCTGAAGAAAATTTTTTTCTTGTCAAAAGTTTGGGCTTGTGGTGCTAATGGGTCGAAACTCCACGAACGCGTGCATGGTACTTTGAAAAGTGTCTGTTCATTGAGCTTTTATTATTCTTACCGTCTTCGTATTTTTTGCATGTATTTTTAGGTTGATACTTGAGACACGATGAATCGAAAACACACACGAGTTTCTTATTCCTGTACTGTACCCCTGTACTATGTATTATACGTCCACCCCTGCCGGGGCCCTAGCGGGTCGTGCAGTATTGATAAATAAATAAAATAAAAAGGGCTTCTTGGCCGGTGCCTTTTTCTATTCTTAGTTTGTTTTTTTTCTCTCATGGGGGAAAAGCAACCCTTCTTTCAAAGGATGCAGCGCGCGGGAGTTGCTCACGCTACAATTTAAGACATTCTTTTTCTCCCAGACTCGGTCAGTAGAGGCCACTGGAAAATTAACCGGTCTTCTCACATTCTTAGAGGACGCCGGTTCATTGGACCGTTTCTAGAACACAGTAACTTGAACAATCACCGAGCTGCGGTAACATAAATGTGTTCCGGACTCGGCAACTGTCAAGTAACGTGGTTATTTCAAACTTTGTTTCCTGCACTTCCAGTTTCTTCTTGTGGTGAGCCTCTTCCTACTTTTTTGTTAGAACTCGACGATTTCAGTCACCGCAATAACTGGCCACGGACGTGAACCTGACTATTCACCGACGGATTGATTCTTACCGAGCCCAGTCCAGGTGATGACGCATGCTCGTATTCAAAAATGAGCTGGATTTTGCTGACGTGGCACTGGTTGGGAACCCGTTCGTATTCAGGTAGTTTCTGGCTCGTGTTCTACTTTCTAGCATCAACCCTTCGGCCGCGTTCACACTTGCGAAAACTCTCTTGTCGCCGTCCGAATTCACTGGTCGGAAAAAATATGGAGCCGTTCACATTTGCTACCACCTGTCGCGTTCGCGCGGCTGCAGTCTCTCGCGGATATCAGAACAGACTGCCCTCAGCCCAAGCTGTGCTAAAAAAAAAAAAATGTTTTTGCAGATTTTGTTTTTGCAGTTAACGCTAACCAGCAGAGCCGGGAAAATGCCCAACATTCTCTCGGCGATACGAGAAGGCAATAATAAAATAACTAGCAAACGGAGAGAACGCGTGCACGTAAACAACTCACGCCAATTTTATTCCACAGAATTCCTTCGTGGGCACGGTCTTCGTTGCTCAGATGCCTCTTGTCGAACAGGGTCGAATAATTTAGTCTCTATCAGCATTTCTGCCGAAACAACGATACCAGCGAGACGGCACCATTTGTACAACTTGGGAGCTCCGACAACTTCAGCGGCAACCCCCAACAACTCGGGCGACTCGGCCAGAATGTGACGCCAGCAAGCGCCATTTCTTCCGTGCGTTCCAATTGGCTGCGACGGCGTGGAAACGTTTTCTGCGCGGGAAAAATTGGTCCCGGACCTATTTCTCCCGCGATCGAATATTCCGTCGCCGGCAAGGGATTCCCCCTCCGGCAACGATTTCCCGCTGATTCGGCTGCGAATCCGCAAATGTGAACAAGCCATTCGTTTGTGGTTACTATATTTGTTCCGTCTAAATATGTGTAATTTGTTCGCTCACACTTGAATCGCGCGATCAAAACCATTGCAGGGAATATCGTCATCTGACTTTAAAGGCTGGCTCACACAGACCCGTTTTCTTCCGTTACGTTACTTTACGAAAAGTCACCGGGAAATCTGTGGCTTCGTATTAAGCGTGGCTACCAATTCAAGGAGATAGCCTGGCACGCGACATTCGAGACACGGATGTTTCGGTGACGACGAGCTTAGACGGTGAGTTACCGCGGCAACCAAGGACACGAGGCTCGTCGTAACGTAACGTAAGGAGTTGAGCTCGGTTTAACTTTTCACACATCACCGTTTTCTTACGTTACGTCTAAGTCACCGAAACATTCGTGTATCGAATGTCGTGTGCCAGGTAAACATCTTCGAACTGGTAGCCACGCCTGGCCACGCTTGATATCAAGCACATATGTCCCGGTGGCTTGTACGCAAGCTTACGTAGCGTAAGGAATCGGGGCTGGGTGAACCGTCCTTAAAAAGACAGCGAAAAAGTGAATCGCTCTGAAATGATCTCGGTGGAGGCTCACACTAACTTTGCAAAGTGTTGCGTGGACTTGTTGACGTGAGGAGCCGCGAAACGCGCTGGCATAAAGACACTCGGAACTCTGTGGTTCCATCTATATTATATGTTCGTGCCATTGCCTTTTCAGATACTGTATTACGCCACTGAAGGTACGCTGAGATACACAATTGTTCGACTTCATGAAAATGGGTGAAATTGGCGACGTGGCCACAAGCAAAGTTTCAAAGTTTACTGATTTCTCTTCACACAAGAAGAGAGGGAATGAGTTTTCACGCAGCACTTCGCAGCAGGTACTCTACTCAAATCCTACACGCAGGAAAAAGAATTCAACGGTAGCTATCATCAAAGCAAAAAAACACAAAAAAACAATAGGTATTTTTGTTTTAGGTCACATTTACGCCAGAGACTACAGTCGTTCACACTGCAGCGCTCGATAACGTTCGACTATACGTTATACGTCCAGATAACGACCACGAGTCACCCGTACATGCGTGCGTCGTTTGAAGGATGGCAACCAGTTGAAGCTCGCGCTTCTACGCGACATTCGAACAGTATTGTACGCGTTACTGAAAAAAAGTGAAAGCCGTTTACAACTCCCTGTAACGCCGAATTAGAGCGCAGCTCTTGAGGAGGAGGAGGGAGGGTACGGGGGGGGGGCAAGTGACCTCGGGGGAAAGGGTGGAAGGGGGTCACATGGCCTCAGGGGGGTCACTTGACGTCACTGATGACGTCATCAATGATGATGACGATGCGGATGCCGATGACGTCATCAGTGACGTCATTGATGACGTCATCAGTGATGATGACGATGCGGATGCCGATGACGTCATCAGTGACGTCACTGATGACGTCATCGGCATCCGCATCGTCATCATCATCACGTGACCTCGGGGGGTCACGTGACCTGGGGACCACGTGACCTATGGGTCACGTGACCTCGGGAGGGGGGTCACGTGACCCGGGGGTCACGTGACCTCAGGCGGTTACGCGACGCGACGCCGACGCCGCTCAAGCCCGAAACGGGCGCCTAAGAGCTGCGCTCTAAAAAGTAATCGATTACTATGCAATTACTCTAATTAAAATGTAACTGATTACAGTAATTGATTACTGCATCACGAAAGTAATTTAAAACTACTTAAAATAATTACTATACTTCGTTTCAGCTTGGGTTCAGACGCAGCCGATGCTACGAGCGCGAGCGTGTGGCCCTGAACAGTGCTTGCATTGCACGAGCGCGCGTGCTTGGCAGGTGACGCTGAAAGCCCGGAGCTCGCGCTTGTAGCATCGCTTGCGTCTGGACCTAAGGTGAAACGAAGTATAATCACGTTACTTTTTCAACTTTTCATTAGGAAATACAAAATTCATACATATGTTTAAAATGGTTACATTTTGTTTCTTATGTCATTAGCAACTTGTTAAGCTATTGCTAATAAAATTCGCCACTTCCTTCAGTAGTAGAGATATACATAAAAAGAAAGAAAGAGAGCGGGAAGGATAAATAAACAGCCACATGCTGAGTAATAAAAACCCCGATCTAGTAAAAAAAAATCGTAGATAAGGTAACTTCCTAGAATATAAGTTCCTTACACTTCCTTCCACTTTAGCAGGGCAAACGATGGAGAGGAGGTCGCCTCCTCTCCATCGTTTGATGGGAGGAGCTTCACTTTATTTTTTGACCTGTCACTGACAGAAGTCAAAAGTAAAGTGAAGCTTCTCCCGCCTCTTCAGTAACATTACAGTAACATAATACCCCCCCCTTTTTTTTTCTTTTTTTTTTTGCGCGCGGTCGTCCCGATTGCGCAAAAGGGGCCAGATTCTTTTATTTATTTTTTGTTTTGTTTTTTAAGTGGTCTGTACGGTGGGTTGGAGGGTGTAGGTCTTCATGCGGGTGACGTGGACTATATCGGAGGTTGCTCAGCGTCGGTCAGTAGTGTCTTGCTGTAGCTGCACGTGGTATGAAATGTCGGACAGTTTGCGCACGACTACGTAAGGGCCGACGTAGCGGTGGAGGAACTTGGTAGCCAAGCCCTGGTGACGGCGAGGTGTCCAAAGTAAAACAAGGTCGCCTATTTCATATGAAACGGGGAGGTGAGTCTTGTTATACCGTCGGCATTGGCGTTGCTGGGATGTACTTGTGGGTTGCCGGGCGAGTTGACGCGCTTCTTCAGCACGACACACGAGATGTGCTACAGTGTCGGGAAGTTGTCATTTTTGTACAAGTCCAGCTGGTGCGGTCGTTGGCCTTTTTCGTCGCTGGCATTGGACGCATGATGATACGTACTTGGAGATGTCGCGATGACATGACCGTGCCAATAGGTGTGTAGGTGCACGCATATAACGTTTAATAAAGCCCAGGTGTCCAGCTGTGGGGTCATCATGTAGAGCATTTAAGATATCAGGTCGGAGATGTCTTGGAACAACAAACAGCAGAGTAGGGCCGTGTGGTTATAGTTACGACGATACAGTACGTTATTCTGCATTGTGTAGGGGCCAACAAGCCGTTGTTTGTGGCGGGTGAGGTGGGTTTTGTTGAGACAGTTGAAAATTTGTTATATACGTGTGTGTCCTCTTTGTTCTTGGGCAAAATCCAAACTAGAGGTTAAAGCAATTACGGCAACGGCAGAAGACAGGGTTTCTATGGATGGCGAGATGGGACTTCGAGTTAAGCAGTCAGACGCGTCGTGTTGCTTCCCAGACTTATAGAATATGGAGATGTCGTATTCTTGGAGTTTTAATGCCCATCGTCCCAGACATCCGGAAGGATCTTTCAAGTTTGATAACCAGCACAGAGTGCGGTCGTCAGTAACCACTCTAAACGGACGTCCAAATATATAGGGTATAAACTTGCTGATTTCCCAAAGGACGGCAAGGCATTATTTTTCAGTGATGAAGTTATTCATCTAAGCCTTGGACAAAGTTCGGCTCGCATATGCGACAACATGTACTCGAGCGTCTTGCTTCTGCATCAGTACAGCACCAAGTCCATAACCGCTAGCATCGGTGTGAATTTTGATATCAAGAGCAGGGTCATGATGCGCCAAGACCGACTTAGTGGTCAGTGCGGTTTTCAGGGTTTTGAATGAATCCTCTTGATCTTGAGACCATACGAACGGTCGATCTTTCTTGTTAAGAGAGTTTAAAGAAGCAGAAATGGCAGCAAATCCGTGAATAAATCGTCGGAATAATGAACAGAGTCCAAGGAATGAACGCGGTGCCTTAACTGTTGCGGGGCCTGGAAAGTCGGTAACAGCGCGGAGTTTCTCAAGATCTGGTGATATTCCGTGACGGCTGACGACATGTCCAAGAATTTCGATTTCTCGTGTACCAAAAAGACACTTTTTATAGTTGAGTTGGAGGCCGGCGTTTCGGAAGCATTCTAAAACGGTTGTCAATCAAGATAGATGTTCGGGAAAAGTGGACGAAAAGGCGACAACGTCATCCAGGTAACACAGACAGATTGTCCAGCGCAACCTGCGTAGTAGCGAATTCATTATACGTTCGAAAGTTGCAGGAGCATTGCATAAGCCAAAAGGGATGACTCGAAACTGATAAAGTCCATCGGGTGTAACGAACGCTGTCTTTTCCCGATCTTTTTCGTCGACGCTAATTTGCCAGTAGCCTGAGCGCACGTCAATCGACGAAAAATAGTTGGCGTCATGTAGCGTATCAAGAGCATCATCAATTCGGGTAAGGGAATAGACATCTTCTTGAGTAAGTTTGTTCAGTCGTCTGTAGTCAACACAAAAACGCCACGTGTCGTCTTTTTTATTTTTTCTCACGAGCATTACAGGAGAAGTTTAAAGACCCTCGGATTCTTCAATTATATTTTGTCGTAACATGTCACTCACGTGGCTTTGGATGACTTCTCGTTCTGAACGTGAAACTCGATACGGACGGCTGTGTATGGGTTTTTCTGTTCCAGTATCGATAGTGTGTTGAACAGCATATGTTTGAGCCAGAGGTCGAAAGCTGAAATCAAAAATGTCAATGAAGGAGCATAATAGCTCGTATAGGGTATCCTGCTGGTCTGGTGGCAAATCAGTGCTAACGTTTGTCCGAAGCAACTTGAAGGAGTTCTGATGATTATTGAGAGGATGATGTTAGGGTTACAGTATGATCACTGACACTATTGACATACTCTATGTTGTTAATTGTTGTGAACGCCAGTTCACAACAATTAACAACATGTGAACGACGAGTCTTGAGCAATGTTAGTGGTATTGGCTATAAAAACGGTGGTTTTGGTAGCAGTGCACGTTATGATTGTCATGGGTAGAGCAAGTCCCTTCTGAAATAACACTTCGCGATTTGGTTCCATCATGTAAGTGTCGTCCGTCACATATCCTGCCACTTGTACGATAGCGCCAGTAAATGGTGCTTTCCGTATGTGATTCACTGCGCTGAAAGGTAAACATTGTTGTCGAGATGTGGAAGCCTCATCCGCATTTTCGCTGAGGAGAAGTGTGCGTGTACCACAATCAATAAGTGCCCGTCGGTTGGCTAAGAAATCCCACCCTAAAATTATGTCGTGCTTGCAATTGTTCAAGACAGCAAAGCAATGGCGATGAGGTTCGTTATCGATAAAAATTTCAACAGAAACGAGCCCAAGAAAATGAATCGGGGACGTGTTGGCTCCACGGAGACTGCCACCGTCCCAGGGCGTGCATGGTAACAAGGTTTAACTTTCTTCGAATGTTCTCGCTAATTTTTGGAATCGATGCTCCAGTATCAACGAGTGCTGCCAGGTGTACCTTTTTTTGATGATTATGTCAATTAAATTAGATGAGGAAGCAGTCGGTGGGGGATGTTGAAGAAACCGAGAAGCAGCCCTCCCCCCCCCCCCCTTCCAGCTGCCCCTCTTAGTTTTCCCCATCGAGGAAAGCTTTCGGAAAGGTGGACTGCCCGCGGAGATGGGGGGGGGGGCTTCCGGTATGTGGGTGAAGGGCTGAGGTGTTTGCGACCATAATTGGAAGGAGATGACGAGCGCCGTTGTTGACCGAGGCGGGAATCATCATCGTCGTTAGGTTGGTTGTAGAGCCGGTTGGATTCATATGGCGTAAAGTAGCGGGAGCTAGATGCGGTTCTTGCAGTGTCCGATAGCCTACGGCGACAGAAGCGCAAAATATGACCTGATATACCGCAGTAGAAGCAAGTTGGTCGATGGTCGGTGAAGTAGTTCGGAGGAACTACTGGAGGGACCAAGGGGTTGTTCAGCATAAGGCCGGGAGAAAGAGGTTCGAGGGTCGGGATGGTACATCGTGATGGGCTGATAATACTGTGCCCGAGACGTAGTGACTGCTGTGTCGGGTAGTAGGGGTGCTGCTGGTAGAGGAAAAGGTGTGGCATCGGCGGGAGGAGGTGAGAATCGAGACAACTCAGTTCGAATGAGTGCTTGTTACCCTTCGGGGGTAAAATATGTGCCTCTGTTGGCAAGCTTCGTTGAGGCTAGGGAGACGAGACAGCGAGCTCTTCTTTGCTTATTGTTCGGATGAGGGAAGCGATGTCACCGGTCGATAAAAGTGGGGATGACGGAAAGCAATTCTGGAGGCGAGTGATGTTTTCTGCTCCTGAAATGCGCCGATTCCGAAGTGATTCGCATCGCTGGCACTGTTCCTGGAGTTTGGCGACCGTGGTTGGATTGTAAGAAATCAGAATGTTGAATTCTTCTTCTGCGATCCCTCTCATGATATGACTGACTTTTTTGGATTCGGACATCGCCGGGTTCACGCGTTTACACAGCGCCAGTATGTTTTCGATGCACGCCATGGTGGTCTCGAGTCCGGACTAAGCTCGAGTAGCAAGCTTGCGGGTCGTGTCCCGTCTCCAGCCCCATTGGTGTTGATAGCGGTAAGGTGAATTCCCCAGCCCGGATCGTGAGGTCGTGGGGTTGTGGCTGGCACAGAGGTCGGTAGTGCTGTAGAGAGAGGCTGCAGGGTCAAGAACATTCTCATTCTATGCGGCCGGCAGCAGTCATTCGTCTATCCACGTGTCTTCGGCTTTGTCTTCTATGTGTGTGTGTGTGCGTGTGTTTGTGTGTGTAGTTGCGTGTGTGTGTTTTCAGTTTACTCTCGCGTTTCCTTCATTCGTCGGCCGGGTCGTCCTCTTTAAAGGAGGGGAAATGTGACGAAGACGACGACGACGGCTGGGGCAGTGGCGTGCCTGACCATCACGCGCCACGCTGCGCGCGCACTGCCCGGCTTCCATAAACCCTTTCTATCTCATTGAGTGGACGCATCATTGTTATTCGCTTCTTCTAAGTAACATTACCCCACCCTTTTTGCACGGTCGTCCCGACCGCGATGAGCCGCAACTCAACAAGGCAACCAAGAGATCCAGAGACTGATATACGCATCTAGCAACCTTGATCTGCGCGACGTGAATTAAATAGTGAATTAAAAAATTTTCAGCCTTTCCACTCTGGTGAAGAAGGAAGACCAGCGAAGCTGTACTATGGTGGGAACGAAGTAATGGCCGGCCGCAAGTCGGCAAGCCAGAGTGGAAAGGCTGGAGAGGTTGCCGGCCGTCGCTGATAGATGGCGGTAGCTGTCCAGAGTTTTGTGTCATCATTTGTTTGCTGGCGGACACGATACTGGGGAAACTAGCCCTTAACAGCTCCGCTGTACAACGTAAAGAAATAACTGTACAAAAGATTTACATTTTTAAATAACAAATAAAGTTTAAAATTTCCTCATGCCATGAAAACGGAATCACTCCAACTAACGAAAATAACGAGACATTAAATTACGAAACTTAGTTTGATATTACATTTCCCAAAAACTGCATATCGATAGGTTACACGCGAAGTTCAGTATTCAACCACAAGCTTTTCCCATTCAGTTACGGCAAGTTGCAGTTTTCTAATATAAAATACCGATGGCGCCACATGTTCAAGACTAGCGGACGACTTCTCTCAAAATCAGAAGGACGGAATCACATCAGCCATTAACCAATCAAACTTTATGTTAAACACTTCCGTCGTCACGGGCACGAATCACTGCCTGAAGGAATTTAAAAGTAATAGATATATATACGTATATAACGATAAGTAATGGTTTGAGGCGTATCGTCTCAGTTTTAAAATAGAGCAGTTTCTTAAAAGAAAAAAAATCAAGTCAGTATTCAAGAAAATTGAGGTGCTTCGCTTATGGTTTCTCGACGATAAAATGTTTAATACGACTCACTAAAAAAAAAAGAAAAAAAAAAAACACGTTTGAGACGTGAATTTACATTTCTTGATCGACTACTCTTTTTTTCAGACGGTGAAATTTATGTGGGCGTCGGCACCGTGAATCCAGGTGCCGGTTTTTCCCGTGTCAAGTAGAATATATAGTCCTAACCTAAAAGCAATCACGACCATCGCCTATCTAGACTCATTTATGTTCGTCAATTAGGGCTGAGCGTCGATTAAAAGTTTTAACGCGATTAATCGCCACCCTTGAATCGATCCATTCTCTCGTTTGTTTCTATGCATAATATACAAAATATACTATATAATTACAATAATACTAAAAAAACAAGCGAGCTGGTGATGATTCATGGTAATAAAACCCGAGACTCAGGAACACAGAAGGGGACGAACACAACACAACGTCTCAAACACAGCTGAAGGTTTATTTGTCAGACACTCGTTTACATACATACATACATAAATGAGCCTTTTTTAAACGAGTGTCTGACAAATAAACCTTCAGCTGTGTTTGAGACGTTGTGTTTTATTCGTCCCCTTTTCTGTTCCTGAGTCTCGGGTTTTATTACCATGGATATATTATTATTTGTTTGCCTTTGCTGAAGTACGTGATAAACGGCGCAATATACAACTGGTTTTATGCATCAATTTAGATGGGTAGTTAAGAAGAGTTTAAATACACTCACACTCACATATTATTACTTCAGCTTCATGAGGCAAAGAGGTTTGGTAGTACTCTCCGGCAAACGCGACCTCTTTTGTTTGTTCACCGTAGTCTCTGCTGCACTAAATGGAAACTCGAACGGCGTTGAAGTGACCGGAACACGTATAACCTTCTGCAATTGTCTGGAGTTACAATCTCGCTCCTACTTATTCTAAAACTTGACCTAAAGCTTGCCCTTCATGCAGGTGTACTCGTCCACGTTTGCGTGGGGAAAGCCTTTAATTTTTACTTTCTTTTGGTTCGTCAAAGTTTTACCGATTAGCCGGCTAAAGCATTTAGTCGCGAATAAAGCATTAATCAAATAATCGGTAGCTTAATTGATCAATTGCCGAGCCCTAATGTCGATCGATGTATAACGTTAACACACGCATACCCGCACAATAAACGTCTTGTTCAATTGGGATTGGTGGATTAACGTTTATTTTAAAAGTAAAAAATAAATATTTTTTTGTTTTAATTAGGCAGGCGATGGTGTTGGAATAAAAGTTTTATTTCAGTGGGTAATTGTTGCAAAGTCGTCGAAATCTTAATTTTTCAGGCATTGAAGCGAAAGTCGTACAACGTTAACAGTAGTCGGACAGCTAGGTACGCTAGCATGCCTTGTCACCGGATAAGCTAATGGCGTGTAACTCAAAGACTTATGCTCCGAGTGCACAGCATGAAATTGCGCTCAATAGGTCCTTCCCAGTGTGAAAGCTAGGAACTGAGACAATGCAGCTCTGGTTCACAAAAGAGTACTCACAAGATAAAAATCACTACGATCTGAGCAAGAGGTTTACCAAAACGGAAAGCCTCAGGCTCGGTGGCCTCAGGTATACACGAACTCAACTCTCCTACGTCACGCCGCGGTGTTGGCGCGTCGGACGCGCTTCCGGTCTGGGGCGGTGGGCAGAAGTCGCCGCGCGAGACATGCATTCCTCTGTTTCTTTGTAAGAAACCAGACAAAAAACCTGCCTTCTCGTCAAAATGCTGCGACGGGGGCTGTACCAAGAGAGTCTGGGAAGGTTTGAAGATCAGTTTTCATGTGTTTCTGCCCCCTCCGTTCGTCCGAGAACGTGGATAGTAGCCGTGAAAGGGCAAACCAGACGCTGTCGAACTACGATTGCTTGTGCGGGCAACAACTTTGTGGTCGCCAGATGTATTTGGTTTGTTCCAACATGAACGAGAGAAAACTGCCAAGTTGTCCGGACCACCCACGGGTTCAGCGCGTCTTCAAATTCACACGGCCGCCTGATCGTTCGAACTTTCGTCTGACTCTTTCGAACTTGTCTGCTTTTTATCGTCTGCTCGGTCAAACAAAGCCGGCAAACTTTGACCCGGTGATTGCAATAAGAAGTAATTGCAGGCCTCAAAATACTTAAGTAGGCTCGGTGTAAACAGTAGATACAAGATGTTGATCATTGGTACCAGTGGCCATCACCGACTTGTTACGCTTGGTCTGTTCCCGCTTCCGATTTTCAGTATGACGTCGATCATCGCCGCTACCTTCTACACTTTTGCAGCACGAGCGACGTCACGGCCGAAAATAGCTAGAAGAATCTCATCATGGTTTTGGTGTCCATTCTGCGGCGTTCATGCAAATGAATCGCCGCACGTCAAATTATTTACGCAAAGTTTAGCGGCGTAACGAGCCTTGATAATTTCGCTCAGGCGATTAAAGTGGTAAGACATTGTTATGAGGACGTAGAATCGACAATTCCAACGCGAAAAAGAGTATGCAGACTCACACAGACGCCGACAACGTGACATTCCAATGGTTTGTTGACGCGGGACGCGGTGCTTCTTGCTCGCACTCCATTGCGCATGCGTTCGAACTGTCGTCTGCTCTTTCAAACGTCTGCTTTTTGTCGTCAGCTCGTTCAAACGACAGCGGCCCGTAAACCAAACGTTGACCCGGTAATTGCGATAAGAACTAAGTGCAGGCCTCAAAACACTTTTGAAGGTTAGCTGGCGTAAGTAGGCTAAGTGTAAACAGTAGATACAAGAAGATGTTGATCATTGTTACCAGTGGCCATCACCGACTTGTAATGCCCGATTCTACTTGCGGTTTTCAGTATCGACGTCCACCATCTCAGCTACGGTCCACGCTTTTGCAGCCCGAGCGACGTCGCGACTGAAAATAGCGAGCAGAATCTCATCGTGGGAGTCAGGCTTTAGCGCCCATTCTGCGGCGTCCACGTGAAATGAATCGCCGCACGTCACATTATTCACGCAAAGTTTTGCCTCGTTAATTTTGATGAAGCCGCTCAAGTAGTCAGACATTGTTAGGAGGACGTAGAATCAACAATTCCAACTCGAAAAAGAGCACGGGGACTCCCACTGACGCCGACAACAACGCAATTCAATGGTTTGTTTATGGGCGACGGCGGGCTTCTTGCCCACCATCCACCGCGCATGCGCGGCGCCGGTGGCGTCCGCTAGGGGCGCTCCGGTTTGTTTGTAAACATGAGTTGGTGTATAGTTTTGCATGGAAATTTCTGTATTAACTGTAGAGCGTGAAACGACGGGTTCGGTGTCTTAGCGCATTGCCCCATCGGCTTGATTAGAATGTAGTTGCGCTACCCTTTAAATTCCTAATGCCCAAAACAAAAATGTAACGTGGATATTGACTTGTGGCTCACCGCAGCCCCACATGTGAAGAGAAAACTCGCCCTGCAGAACCCGGTCACTCTGGGTTCGTTTCGCCGTACTACGTGGTTTGCGTTAAAAACTAGGGCTGGGCGTCGATTAAAAATTTTAACCCGATTAATCGCCACCCTTTAATCGATTAATTAATCGATTAATCGGTTGCGTTGATTTTTATAAATATTATATTAAAAATAATGCAACAACGCGTCTTGCCTTTGAAGACTTATTTTACTCTCTGTTACACGGCGCAAAGGACATTTAGAATTGAGGATACATATAGTTCAACGATTCAAAGACTTACATATTTTTGCTGCAGCTCCGAAGACAAAGAAGTTTGTCCACATTCTCCGACAGGAAGACAAGAAGTCAGGGCTTGGGCGATGCTTTCTTCTTTTTTCAGAGAAGGGGCCTCGATGAGAAGGCGTTGATTGTTGTCTGCGTTTTGGCGGATGGTCCTTGGTGCAGCGGCGTACATGGGTGCTTCGCTCGTAGGTGATACTGAAGCGAACTTACGCTTCCACTGTACGAAAACGGCTTTTTGCAGATGATGCAGTGGACTTCCTTCGAGTTAAAAGCTTCACCGCTGGAGTTTACTTTAAACCCAAACTTTCCAGCGAGATTGCCTTTCATACTCGTGAACTCGTCCATTTTTACGGGCCGAATACTGGAACAAGTAACCATGGCGTTGTTAGCTTCCCAGCTTGTTTTTCTGCTTGTTTGTCTTGCCTGGGCAGGATGTGTAATAGATCCTCAACACGTGAAGTTTCGCGGTCGCGCGGGGATCAATTGCGGGCCCGGCTTGTTCGTCTGGCCTCGGCAGAACTGTAATGTATATCCTCGAACACGTGACGCTTCGCGAGCGCGAGAATTGAACCTTGCTCATAGCACCTGGCTGGGAACGGAAAACCGCTCGGGACAGAACGACCGGATACACGCCACGCAGCGTTTTCTTAAGGGGGGGGGGGGGGCGATGAGTCACCCCTAGTTCGGGCAGGTCGTCCACGATAGAGCCATGCGTGCGTCCACTTTACTTCTTTTTGAGTACCGATTAAAAAACCGATTAACCGGTTAAAAAATTTGATCGCGATTAAAGCCTTAATCGATTAATCGGAAGGTTAATCGATCAATTGCCCAACCCTAATGAAAAACCTCGGGTTGTCAGACGTATTGCAGTCGCCAAATTTCTCATCTGCAGCAGGCACTAGACACCGTTGCGCTGTCTAAACAACACACTTGACTTGATGTTTCATCCGAGAAGCCGAAACAAAAAAAAAAATGTATTGATGAATGCTGACTGGTCGAGATGACGGTGTGTTTTTATAAGCTATAAAACAAGATAAAGAATAACTGCTTGATGGAAGAGCAAAAGGAAAGCTGTTTCTCACGTCAGGACGTGCTTTGTGAAGCCGACAACTGCGGATGAATCTCTCAGTCGAAGGCACAATGGCGGCTGCCAAGCGTTTCTCGCCGACAAGGTCCCCTGAAAAAGGGAAACAAACGGCGGTCCGTGGATTCGGCCAATCTTTCTGAAACAGGATGCGCAGTCGCCAAGGCGAAAGGAAGGCCGATTACGCGCCGTTTTCCATAAACACAGCTGCCGTGCTGGGACCGGCTTGGCTTTGCGGGCCCCCTTGTCGCTCCTCGAGGCTCGTCAATGACTGTTGCTTTTTCGTCCGTGCCGCTTTGGCGAACAATGGATACCTTCAGCGTCGTCGCTGAATGGGCTATGCGAGGAAGGGCGAGTGGAGCTGCTGCTTCTGCGTAGCGATACCTTCAGGACCTGGCAAAAGGCTCTTGACACGTTAAGATAATAATACTTCTGTCAGACGGGCACATTAAAGGTCTTCAGAAAGAACTCCTTTTAAAGAATCGGCGAATTAGGTCGCCATCTCGCGCTTATTACGTGCGCTGGTTCGCATGAGTTCGTTCTGAAGGTCTTTAACATGCCCGTCTGACAGGGGCTGACAGGGCCTGACAGCCTATACGTAGGTATAGGCTGCAGGCAATCGCCCTCTAGATAACAGTGCCGTGGTGCTGGAATGAGATGACGTCATCAGAGAAGGCCAACGCTGGGCACGGATTGGAAGCGACGATCGCGTCGACGCTCAAGCCAGAACTGCACTCGAAGCCGAAGCGCTGGCGCCGCACTGGTTTCCAATCTGTGTCCTGTGTTGGCCTTCTCTGACGAGCGCGATCTCAATCAGCGCTACGGCACTGTTATCTAGGAGGTGTTGCCGCAGGTGAATGGTAATACTGGAAAACCGAAGAGGGTATAACGTCTAAAAATAAAGAACAGAAAAAAATACAATTTTCACCGATGCGCGTAAACTGTTCATCGCATGGATGCAGACAGTGGTTTTCCTCAAATGCAGATTGGGATACAAAATGCCTCACGTTTAAGTTGGGCTATCTCGGCGGAGAACTGGGTGAAAAAAGCGCTGCAGAGGCTGGGGCGCGCGAGCGTCTTGAGTACACGGTTTGAGACCCGCTCAGCTCGTGCGCTGGCTTTGGCGGTGCTTTCTTTCACCCAGTCTCAGCCGAGACACTGCTTCTAAGCAAACCGACCCTGGTGTCTTCGCTGCAGATGAAAAACTAGCCAGCGCACCGCAGTATGCCACCGTTGCGGCAGTAATATACGACCGCACACCTGTAGCCATTCAAAGGGGCAGGGGTTGGACTCAAGACCCCCGAGTTTTGCAGCGCAAGCTGCAAAACTTGAAACTGAAAATCTCAGAACCGAAAGCGATACCTTCGGCTGTGGCGGGCGACATTGGCTTCGCGTTACTTACATAGAAGTAGCCTGAAGACGAAATGAACTCGAAGGCTTAGAATTAAAATTATGCAAATGGAGAGTGGAATAGAAAAAAACGAGGTCACGAGTCATTAGAAAATCGGACTGAAAGGAAAACGTGGGAGGGGCGAATGCAGATAAAGTATGCTGTAACTATGTGTAGGGCCCGCCGAAAGCAATAAATAAGGTGCATTTGTACGATAACTCAAACCAGAGCCGATGGCAAGGTCAGAAGCATCTTGTAAGGTCAGGAGCAATTTCGATTGGCTTAGGCACTGACCAGCAGGTTTAGGGAGGCTATCGAGATGGGCTAACATCGTAACAGACGCCGACACTTGAAACTTTGTGAGCAGTACGACCTCTTTACCAAAATTAACGAGGACTCAGTGCTACATGTTTTTTTGCGTGACCTTGCTTTTTTTTTTGCGTGACTTACGTCAGTAAACAATGCACGAAAGCCCGGATACAATAAAATAGTCGACAATCAAAAAGATGCTTTTACGTAGCACCCGATCAAGGTGTCGTAGCTGTAACAACTTTCTTGCTTCAAAAATGCTTTAGTTTGAACCGTCAGACGTAAACTTCTTTTACGTGAAAGACGCACTGACGTGCGTCAGCGACGGACGCACAGTAGCGTGGAGGAATATTCAAAGTATCACATTGCGCAACCTAGATCATATTTAAGTAGCAGACTACAATCGACCGATCTCACCAGCAAGTTTGACTACGCCACCGCTGCCGCAATGCGCCGTGGGCACTTTCGTGTTTCTGCACATGCGATAACCTCTCTGGAGCTCTGCACGTGTAGAGCGTGTGAGAAACTGCACGAGCCCTCTCGTTCACTGCAGTTTGCCTCCTGTGAACTAAGTTATGGCGGCGTCCATGCTTCGAACGCTGGCCTGATCGGTCATACTTCGTTTCAGCTTGGGTCCAGACGCAGCCGATGCTACAAGCGCGAGCTCGGGCTTTCAGCGTCCCTGCCAAGCACGCGCTCGTGCAGTCAAAGCACTGTTCAGGGCAGCATGCTCGCGCTTGTAGCATCGGCTGCGTCTGGACCCAGCTGAAACGAAGTATAATAAGAGTTGTCGTATTTGCAGCAAAAGACAAGAGTGTAATGACCGAGTCCCACTAGAGCGACAAACAGAAACAACCGACATCGGCATGCCTGAAACACGTGCAGCATGCACACGTGCGCAGGCTTGCAGTCTCTCAATGCTCGTGAAGAAAGCACGAGTGACTGCAAGCTTGCCGAAGATCCATTCCGGTGCTTGCTGCAAGCGTTTGAGGCTTGTCAGTGTCGGTTGTTTCTGTTTGTAGCTCTCAGAGGAACTCGGGCATACGTGAGCGAGGCTACACCGAGCAGGCCTACACTCTTATTCCGGTAACGGCTAATGACACGCCTACAGCCGACTTAGGGCGGACATACGAAAAATTTGGAAAGGACAAAAAAGTGCCCCTGGAAGTAGCCGTGACATTCTGGAATTTCCATAACTCCTTGGACCACTTAGGCGTTAATACAGCGCCCGAAGCCGTGACAGTTAGAGCCATCCGTTTCAAGCTCTTCGTCAGCAGGTAATGCAACGCCTATAAAACGAATAACGGCTAAAATCAAAACATAAAAAAATAAAATAATAATAGCCGTAATATCTCGAAGTTCGAGTCACGTGCGACAGGCCGGTGAAGGGAGATCGGAAGGGCCCTCTGTGCCTTCAACACCAAAGGGTGGAAGGAAGTGCGTATTTGCGGGAGGCGGGTGGTTGATTTGCCCATGGCTTCTCTTTGTCCCGAGAAGGCGTGCGATGGAATCTCGGTCCGGGTTTTTTACTGCTTCCGAAACAGCAAAGCGGAAGAAGTTACTTTCTACTTAGGTCGCTCAGGGCAGTGGCATAGCCAGTAATTTTTTTCGGAAAAGGGTGCAAAATGCATTTGTATATTATGAGCGGCGGAGAAAAGCTCACCGGAGAAAAACTCAGCGGAGGAAAGCACACCGGCATTTTGAGTGATGCGGAGAAAAGCTCACCTACGAATGTAAGAATCGAGAGTTTGGGTGGTGCCGTGGACGTGAATGGATGTTTTTAGGTGAGCTTTCGGCTGTTCTCGAAACAACTATTGCTTTGATCAGAAGTTGAATTACATGCCTGATAAAAATAATGTACTTTGCTGACCTGAAGTAGACACCGACTATTGTTTTAGTGCTGTCGGTTCCCCTAAACTTTTACGTTTTCTACATTACGTCCATAAATCAGCAAAAACCTGTAGGACAAAATTTCGGATTATTTAAAAGAAAGTGAATGCGATCAAGACTTAAATTCCTTAAACATGTGCAATGTTTTACCTGCTGCTATGAGATTTGCGCATATACAGGGTGTCCCCGACAAACCCTTTACAGGTTTGTTTTATTTTATTTTCTTTCATCGCATAAAAAACTAGGCATCGAAGAGCGCTCATTCTCCACCTCAAGGTAGCGCAAGAGGTCCGATCCAGATGCCAAAGTTTCAGCACGAACCGATGCCTTATTCAGAAGTTATAACTTATAGCAAGGAGGTTAGAAGGGTAGGAGAGGGCATGACGCCAGCCGCTCGCTCACAAGCCATGCTCCCTTGACGCCTCGCCTCTTTCTCATTTTCCTCCTTACTCTCCTCACTTATCAGGCCAACGTAACCACATCACGTGACCGTAGCTACCCTTCGTCTAGCTGTGGTGTACGATACTGTTTCGCACTTAGCGTGCAACGCTGTCAAAGCTACTGGCACGAGGGCGTGGCTTCATCTATGGCTTTGTTTGCGCGAGAGCGCGTGGGAAATGATCAACGAGATCAAGCCCCGCGCTCGCGCCAGTAGCTTTGACAGCGCTGCACGCTAGCATGAAACAGACTATAGAATACACCACAGTCTAGTCTTCGATCTGATAAAACCTACCGGACGGAGCGCGCGCAAGCCTGCAAGGAATCCTTCTACAATCAACCATCCATCTCACACGTGAGAGATCTACGGTCACGTTGGCTAACATCGTTTAGCCTTTTTATGACTAGGCTTCACCAATATTGCAACGCGCCACCTCCTAGTACTGCTTAACCTCCTTGGTTATAAGTAATTTTCTAAAAATGGCAACGGGAAAATGGTGGATGACGAAACACTCGAATACATGGAGTTCTATGGGGCCAGAAACCGAAAAAAGTCGAAAATGGGCCACATTTTCCCATTGAAATTTTCCAGTAAATCCCTTGATAACTTTTGAATAACATATCGGTTCGTGCTAAAACTTTGGCATCTGGTTCAGACCTCTAGCGCTACCTTTCGGCGGGCAATGAGCGCTCGAAACATGCGTAATTATTTTTGCGGATAAAAAAAAAAAAAAAAAGAATTTTTTTTTAACTGAAGGGGGAGACACTGTAGTTTGTTGCCGTAAAGTACTCCAATTGTAAACTGAAAAAAAAGAATTGCAAGGAGATTGATATTGTTTTTCTTCAAAAGTGCAAAGTGGACGGGGGGATAATGTGCTCAAAAAAAGTTGGTCATTTGACTCACTTTGCAGATCCGACATTTCGGGGTCAAAAGCATTTACCGACGAGTAACAACAAGGCGAAACATTACCTCATGAGAGAAAAATATATATATGCACGACGGTGCTGCTTTTGTATGCCGCGCCAAATTTTTTAGAGTACTTTTCAGTAGACAAGCGGCCTGCTGTGTCTGCGCGTCAATTTAGGGACTGACCTGTATCAGCCACCTGCGGCGCCCTAAGAAGTTTCAGAACTGGGCCCAAAAGATACTTCATACAGGGTGAGGTCATTGCAAGCACCAGCATGATTGGCAAGCCTCACAACCCCCCTGGTTCTAATCACATACATATACCTTAAACTCTGGCAAAGCGAACGCCGTTTCGGAAAGATAGTTTTATGTATATAATTTTTTTAGAGCTCCACTAAGGTGGTGAAATAAATGTCCGATTGCTGGCACCTTTGATGATATTTTACTTCGGAGTGCCTCGGTTGCTCCGAAGTGCTGGCGCTCTCAAACCAGCAATTCGGAGCAACCGAGGGCAGCAGCCTCCGTCAAAAGGACACACACACGACACAGTCTGGCTTCTGAACCGGATTTTTACTGTGGGCGTCTCTCTGCAACTCATGATTCCATGGCAACGCTCTCCTCTGTGTGCTTGCCCTTCATTGCCTTGTCCTTGAGTTGGCGCCCCAGTCCGCGGCGTTCGAGGATCTTCTTGCGGTCCCTGTCCATTTTGAGCTTGACGATCAAGACCTTGGATGGGTGGATTCCCACGGGCACCGAAGCGCCGTTGGCCTTCTCGCGCTGGATGCGCTCGATGTGGACCAGGAACTTCTTGCGGTACACCTGGACCACTTTGCCGACCTGAAACAGTGTTCAATCTGTGTCAGCCACCTCCTCTCATCAAGCCCACCACACCAAACCAAATTTGACGTTCGTGGTCTGCCTTTTTGAGGTGCGACAACACTGGTTTATGCTGCAGATGAGGAATTTAGCCAGTGTGGTACCCCTGCCAGCCTGGGGTCTTTAAAGTGCACCGCAGTGTAGTGATACACGACCGCACGCCGGGAACGATGCTCATCCAGATCGAAACGGGCAGGAGTGGGGATTGAACCCTGGATTTCTGGGTTCTGCAGCGCAAGCTTTCGCTATTTGGGCTACAAGCTGCGGTGCACAAACATACTTGGGACCAAACCTTCTGAAATCTTTTTTCTCGGCTGTAATCGGCTTTTGCGGAAAATATGGCAATCCTCCCAGGCATCCATGTCAAGTGGGCAATCGAGCAGGAGAGGTATGACACAGCACAAAAGTTGTCACAGGCAATCTTCACTTTTTCCTATACCTCTTTAATCAAAAGTGAAAAGCTGTATTCAAAGCTAAGCAGTTTTCATGACCCAAGAAATGAGTGCACATCACCACGCTGGTATGTGGCGAAAGATGCTGATCTCGGGCACCAGCACAGACAGTAAAGAATGGTGATAATTTTTACACTGCATAAATGAAATGCAAAAAAGAAGAAAAAAGCATCTTGATTTAGTTGTGACATAATGCATTCAAATGCAAAGTAAATCATTAAAATCTTGGATATTTAGTATGACACTGAGTAAACAAAAAAGGCATTTTTTATTACATTGTACAAATACTTTTATAAAAAAAAACTAGGTTTGTGAAAAGGTCTGGTAACACAGTCCAATAAGTAAAATTTCACAAACTTCTGCTCTGACAAAACTTTCCTTAAGTTTTAGTGTGAATTGGTTAAGCCAGCACACGCAGCTAATAATGAAAATTGCAGGTGCTCAGATATTGGCCAACACGCTCACAGCCAAGCCAGCCAAGTGTGGCATTGGCAACAGGGTACTATCCCTAGATCTAGGGGATTTTCCTTTAATTTAGGGATTTAGAGACATTTAACAAACTCTTGCGATTTTCGAAAGCCAGGATTGTACACAAAATACCATACTCCTCATGATCCTTCCAGCAAAAAAGAGGACGAAATATAGAAAAAACAAGACTGAGAAACGAGCAAAACACAGTAGCTTAATTGTTTGTGGAAACAACCTCTGCGAAACAAATGGAGATTTGTTTAGAAATCTAAGAGCCCAGGGGGCACATGCCCCTCCAGAGGACTCTGCCAGCCAATTGTTTTTTGTCATTAAACTGACGTGATGGCTTGATGAACTACCTTTTTTCAAGATCGCGGTGAGCGCGGGTGGCAATGCGACGCCGAGTTCGCAGCGATTTTCAAGCTCTATACCCACCCTCGTTTATGTAACAAAGCCGTGTCAGTATCCGCTTTCGTCTGGTACTTTCTGTGTGACAATGGGAAAGTCGAACGGTCATCACTGAAGTGTTCAGTGTGCCCGATTCATCGGGCCACAAGTGCAGTCAACACGCTTCGTCAACACCAATGGCTTCCCTTCGTGGGTTTGCTACTCTTCCCCGACTCGTGTTGAATCACCAAATCATAGTGGTAAGAACGTTTTTGGAGGTGGTTTCTGTGGGGCAACGTGCAAGTGCTTTCTGCATCGCAGCATGCTGCGCAAGATGATCCGGCGGCGCCATTGCCGTGCCGCCTCACCGGACTCTGTCTGCTTCTCTGCTGCCTTTAATAAATAAAGGATGCTCCAATATGATTTCTTCAAAGCAGTACTTATTCATCTCTGAAACGTGGCACCCTGGCCCAATCTCGTCATCGGGATTGGCTGCTCGGCAATTCGGGTAAGCAACGATTGCCTCGTCCTACTGCTGTTCCACATGAGGACGTTTTCTGTTGCAGTTACAATTGTGTCTTGCTGTCACCCTCGACCATGCGAAGTGGAAAATATTGCGGTCATCTTCTCAACAGCCATGCGTCGCCCCGCGACAATGTTGTCCCGCCCAATCAACAGTGAACTTTGTGCCTGCTGTCGCGCTTTAAACGTATGTTGTCAATGGCAATGTCGCCCAACAGACGTTACACTAGTTTTCCGAAAAGCCGAGCGGACGCATTACACTTGAGCACGCCTTGGGTTTTAAGTTGTCACTAATTTTAGTCCCCAGTTGATGCTATATGCAGTTTTTCTTGTTTTTTTTTATATCAGTTTTATGTTTGCTTTATTTACGGTATTCAATTGTTGACCAAGAGTCTTTTGATGTCCTGATGTCCTCCAGTTGACATAAATTTCATTTGCAGCATATATAAATAATCTGATAAACGGAGTTCAATGGAACTTTTCACAAAGGTGTCTATAGGTGGCACATTTAATATGGTCAGATTTGAGAAGCCTAAATTTCTATAAGAAAGAATGCAAGAAAAAAAGAAAATGTTATTTTTATGTAGAGGAGGAAGAAAAGAACAACTAGTCTATACTCCAGTTTCACGATGACTTGGCGAACTGTGGAGGCTACGGCTCTCGCGACCCAATAAGAGCGTCGGAGCGAGGCACGAGACACCACGTCAAGGGAGCGTTCGTGTCGCTGCGCCAAATGCGAGGCAGGGAAAAACCGGCTGTCATCTGCTGGCCAAGAGTCGTCTGCTGCAAAACCAACCAACTTTGAACGAACATCCACCGCTGCAACATTGTCGTTTGCTAGAGTATCGAGCTCTTTGGGAACAGTTCATGAGACAACCATACACTCAATTTGCCCGCGAATCTGATGGCGTGTGCCAATGCCAGGGCAATATTTTAAGTGGAAGCGGTGGATTACCCGGCTGCAAAGTTTCAAACATCATATCAAAAGTGATGTTTTTCTCGGACAACTGTTGATCCGTATAAAATACCGTTGAAAAGTAACATGTCTGTCTCTCCGTGTCACGTGGTGTTGCGGTCAAAAGAGTGACCGCAGCAGTACTAAAAAAAAAAGAAGCCTAGAAGTACTTTTAGTTGCAGACGGCGTTGCTGCTGTGGCGGCAAGGAGGGCTTCGTGGCTTTGACAAATGGAGTGTGTTGCCTATGCTTGCAGTTATTGAGTCAATGGGCCTCAGCCTCCAAAGTTTGCCAAGTTATTCTTAAACGGAGTGTAACTGTACAAGGGCTTATTTTTCGCGACGCGGTGGATACTCAATATAATTCCTAAGCGATTTGGATCCCAATTGTTCTGTCTCGGATTTTCATGGAATTTTACGCGATCCGCGAAAAATTAAGTCGTCTTACAGTAGTTGACACTGCTACTGAGATGGCACCACACGCGCTCGGACCTGCTAGGTCCGGCTTGCGGTTATTTGTAGAAGTGCGACACAGTAGGCCTCGGGTTCGGGCCAACGGCTTTTCTGTGGTGCGGCAACCATCCAGGATTCAATATAGGTTATCCCGGAAAAACCTTCAAGCTTTCGTTCCATTCGGTTCAATCTGTGAGTGGCAGCGTAAACCAGACGGCTTGTTTCCGCTTTTCTACCCTGTGCACAAACGAGTTTTTTAGGCACTTCTTTCTCTGAAAACCTATACTCGCCAAATTTCAGCACGATATATGCACAACCTACCTTAGCTAAAAATTTCAACTGCACTTCGTTCATCGGTTTAGTTCACTCACAAACACCCCGTACAGAGCACGGTACAGAGAAGGTATCGTAGCGGTGAGGTAGTCCACTTCCCACGGACGGCGTGCGCCCACAAGCACAGGTTTGAAGAGCACTGTTGAAGAGACCACGCGTTCACAAAACCATCCACTTCAAGCTTGTGGATAGATACTTAAGTTAGGGATGTTTTCTTGGGTCTAAGGATATTTTTGGCATAATTCTAGGGACAAGTCAGCACCACCGCGAGGCAGTTGGCAACACCGGACGTCGGTTCCGCCATATTTCTTCGGCTACCGACCACGACCGGCGGTACGACCGAAGCATATGGGCCGGCCGCCTCCAAGCGTTTGTTACGAGTCGCTTCCTCACTTACCTGCTGGCTCTTGTGATGTCCTCGAACCACCTGAACCTCGTCGTCTTTCCGGATGGGCATGCTGCGCACATTGTACTTTGCCGGAGGTCTTTGGAAAGTGGCGAACTCATCATCTTCCTACGAATATGGGACGGGGCGTTGAAATGCCTCTTCCGGCTCTTCCTCCTGGACGAGCTGACGAAGCGGTTCAGTTTTGTCATTATTGATCGGTTTTCAGGCAAATTTAGGCTGATAAAATGGCTAGAAGCGGTTGCTGGCTGGTTGGTGCGTCCCACGGGTCCACGTGCAAAAGGAAAGAAAAGACACTCTCGTAGCCCCGCAGCGCCACCAACCGCCATTCGAACCAATCTAGACGGCGCAACACGTCCAGCGCTGAAATGTAATTTACGAAATAAATGAAAACAATTTAAAAAATATAGTGCATTCATTTTTTACAACGTAGTCAGGCGTTTTTAACGTAACCAAAATCAATATCTTAAAATAATAAAGAAAGCTTTTAGCCTTTACAAGAGAGTACGATATTTAGCGCCATCTAGATTACAAATTTTTCAATCGTAGCCAAAGAAGTAGCCGAAGACAGCATACAATGGCGGCGCGCATGATGCCTCTTCTCGATTCGCTCGATTCTGAAGGCTGTGACAGCGGTCGCGTTGTTGAAGCATGAATCTATGCACCGCTTCACTGATGCGATATCAGCATGGCTGATACTGGAATCGAAAGTGAGCTAGGTGACTTGGTTTTCGGAATCATGCCGGTGAGAATCTTTCGAAAGCCGCGAAGGTCGCGGCTGGGCTGTGCACCGGTGGTGGAACTTGGAACGGCGGTGTGCGACCACAACCGGCGAGCCTGCGTCCAGAACCGACCAGAGCGACGCTCGGAAGATTCGCAACATCGGGATCGTGGCGCACGTCGACGCTGGCAAGACGACTGTCACGGAGCGGATCCTGTTCTACAGCGGCCTGACCCGGTCCATGGGCGAAGTGCACGACGGAGACACCGTGACGGACTGCTTGCCGCAGGAGCGGGAGCGTGGCATCAGCATCACGGCGGCGACGGTGACGTTCCCGTGGCGCGGGTACAGGATCAACCTGGTCGACACCCCCGGACACGTCGACTTCAGCGTCGAGGTAAAGCCCGCGAGCGTTCTTCGCCATCGCCGACTTCTTTTGCAAATTTTGTTCCTCACTTCTTGTTGATTAGCCAGATGTTTAGGCAAGACTTCACCCAAAGAGTCTGGAAAAATGCCCTACAGAAATTAGATTCGCTGTTGTACAAATACACAAACCTTACATCCATCTAAAACACCTGTCATCAAATTACCAATGTGGTGCACCTTGAATGCAATTGCCATCATAAATTAGCTTTTTTTTTACATTTTTATGTATTGTTTTATGTGGGCATGTAACAATCCCAAAAATATTTAGCAAAGAAAGTTTGGGCACACTTTAAGCTTTGCACTATTCAGTGGCTTGTTCTAGTTTGAAGTGGTTTAAAGGTCATCATCATTTTAATCACTCCTATGCTGTCCCTTTTAATGTGGAATGTTTTGCAGTCTCAAGCTTTCTTGCTTCCATTCCACTCCAACGCTCGTTAATCCGTTTTTGGCCATTTCATCTCCAGGTTGAACGTTCCTTGAGGGTTCTTGACGGTGCAATCACGGTGCTGGATGGTTCCGGAAGGCGTCCAGGCACAGACGCTCTCCGTCTGGGAACAGGCCCACCGCCACAGCCTGCCCCGACTTGTGTTTGTCAACAAGATGGACAAGCCTGCGGCGGACTTCGGCATGCCTGCGTGGCGGATATCCGCTCCAAGCTCTCCTCCTTGCCCCTCGTTCTCCAGCTTCCCGTGAGAGCAGACGACAAGTTCGCAGGGGTCGTCGACCTCGCCTCGCTCGAAATCCTCGTCTGGCCGTCTGACTCACAACGTGGCCGCGTCTTCAGCCGCACTCCCATCGCGCATGGGACAAACCTGCACGGCGAAGCGCTGCGCTACCGGCAAGCCCTAGCCGAAGCCGTAGCCGAAGTTGACGACCTCTTTGCAGACGAGTTCGTCTTGAGGGACAGGTCTCCAACAGGTCCGGAACTGCTGTCGGCAGTGAGGAGGGCTACGGTGGCAGGCGTGGCCGTTCCGGTGCTCTGCGGAAGTGCCTACAAGAACACGGCGGTGCAGCCGCTGCTCGATGCCGTGGTGGACTTCTTGCCTGGGCCTCTGGTTGCGGATGACCGGAAAGATCGGCTGGCAGCGCTTGCATTCAAGGTGGTCCACACTAAGGTAGAGACATCCGGCTTTCTTCCTAGTACGGTTGCTTTCATAAGATGCTCATGGTATGCCTCAGCATGGTAGAACAGTAATAGCGAAGGTACAGCTTTTCTATTCATCCGACGGTGTGTCGGAACTTTATATTACAGAGAGAATGAAAGACAAGCCAGTTTTTACATTGCAGGAGGACCAAAAGCACCAGAAAATGTATTGAGCGTACCGCTTTCTTTTTTTAAAGCGATAGCTGTTGTGGGCTCTTTCCTCCACTGGAAATGACGTCTATTGTTGATGTAGTAGTTGTCGTTATAGTAGTAGTTCTGGTTGGTGATGTAAGGTGTCCGTCGTTGATCTTGCCAAACACTTAAAAAATTGCCGCCGCCCACGGGACTCGAACCTGGGTCCGCTGCGTGCAAAGCGGAGGCGTTATCACTGAGCTACGCCACAGCGTGCCAATAACCCGCTCCTATTAGCCCCGAGAAGTTCGCGTGGCGCCCCCTTACGGCGAACCGGGGTGACGTCACGGCGGGGACAGAATTTTTCCCCGACTCGCCCCGCTCGCCCTGTGGAGGTTGTGACGGCGTTAGCTGTCGGCGCGCTCGTGTCTATTTAATTTTTTTTTGTCCGTGTTTTTCGTAGGAGGTGTAAATTTTAACATGTGGCTTTATTGAGGTATGGCCTGTAGCTGTAGGCGAAACTTCAACTAACATTTCAGGCCTGGTTGACAGGGCAGGCGACGCATGAATCGCAGCTGGTATATGAAAATAAAGAAATATGGCCACAATTGCAGGAGCATCACTTTAATTTACATCTCACACAATAAATGCTGCTGATGGTCTGAATGAATTGGAAAGTTATGTATACTATTTCGTGTTTTTTTTAATCTCTGTTTTTAAACAAGATTGCCGAAGCAGAATAGCTGCATGCTGCTCGAGCAACATGTTAAATACAGTCTGGGCCATGGAGAGAGAATCGCAAGTGAGACAGCCCAAGTACAGGGCCAAATTAAAGGAAGAAGGAACATTTATTTATGGATTCGGAAAGTATTTAAATAAACTCCACGGGTGGTATCTGTCGACTTGTTTATATTATCCCTCAAGTGATGTACAACAAACGTAAGCGAAGGTGACTAGCCCGTTATTAGTTCCTTAGGCTCTAAAATTGAGATTTTAGCGAAATCAAATTGGTCCTGAAGCTAAAATACCAGAAGCTTTTCTCACGCAAACTGTCACCCTTCACAGGTTTTACATTTTCTTCTACTAGTGCAGCATCTACCACTGGACAGCCGTTCGAATGCTTGCTGTTCCTCTTGTTTTCCTCTGTTGTAAGCGAGTCCAGCTGTAGGGAGTTTGGAAGCTGAGGAAGCTTTTGGGACCTGCAGCAGTGCCTCTTTTAATTGGAAATGACAACTCACTGAACGGTGTATTTTCCGAGTACCCAAGGATGGAATAAAGAAAGAATGTCAGGAAAAAGTAGAAACATTCCAAAATTATAGTACTATTGCTGCGCATATTTTGGGCAGTTCACTAGATCTCATACAGGCAACGGGGGACAATTCGGCAGTTTTTCCTGCTACCATACAAACTAATTTCCAGTGATTGTGCATCTTCTAAAAAATGAAACATTCCTGCATATATGTATGAACTGTATCATTAATTCACGAAGCAGCTACATTTATGTAAACCAATCCTGTTCCACGAGCACTTCAAAGGCCTTCAGACTTAGGGCCTTTAAAGCATCTACGAACCAGCGCATGCAGAGTGGCACGCGCAGAGTCTGGGTCGCGAGCTAATTTGCCGACCGACCCTAAGTGCCCTTGATATAAATGCCATTTCAAAGGCCTGCAGAGCGGGATGTAATATTCTCCTTAACCATGAACATGCAAGGAACAAAATTCCAGCGTCTGAAACACTCATGTCTCCGCTTCACCGACCCCTTGCAAGATTGCCTTGTGTCGTGTGGACGGACGGGGAGGTTTATCGGCGGAATTTCCTCCGCCGATAGCTTTCGGGATTTGTAACCCAATTATAAAGGTAAAAGTGACAAGCAGGCTTACAAAATGTACGGAAGCACGTCAATATCGGCATAACGCAGCGTTTTGTACACCGGGTAAACGAGGTCCCGCTCCTCGAAGTGCTTGCGGCACACAACGCCAAACCAGGAAACCGGTGCCGGGAAGCGAGCCGGACGCGAGATCGCGGAGCGGAGTCCTCTTCCTGACGTCACGGTACACCTCACCCAATCAGGGCGCGGCGACCGCAGCGACGCTTGTGTTCGCTCTCGGGGCTAATACTTGGAGTTTCAGTAATAGCCGTGCTCTCTGGAAAGAAAATAACCAACAACCAAAACGCCATTGTAGCACTGTTAATGCGAAGAGCTCGTGCCGGAGATGCGCTTTCACGCTCCGGAGCAAAGAGAGAAAAAGCGTTCCAAACAAATGGTCAGATGTCTATCTTGTTCCGAACACTTTGTTGGCATCGGCGCCGCGTTCTCGCAGGCGCGAGAATGCGACGCCGATGCCCAACAACTTTGCCGTGACTTGTCGTAGCAGGTCAAGGGTGGAATGGCTGCGCCATTTCCGCCATTTTGTGCCAGACGCATTTGTCTGCGCCATCCTGTGCCATGTTGCGGAAACTGCGCCACAGCCAATACCTCGCGCCATTATGCACCCAATCGCAAAACGTGCGCGAAAAAAAATTGTATTTTGTCTTGGTTTCGGGTTTTTATCGACTCGATTGGCAACAATGGGCACGTTTAGCTTAGTCGGCCTTGCAATCCTTTGTTCTGTTTATTCGCCCTGTGTATCCCGAGTCGGAAGCGCGTGAAAAACTCAAGGGTCGGATTCTAAACGCTCCACCACCTGCGACTGGATTGTTATTCTTCAACCATAAGCGGTTAAAGGCCGACGTACACTTTGCGCTTTCCACTTTTGCCCGCCTCCTCCTTATATCCTCTCCCCTTTTTAGCTTGCCCCAACTTGGCTCCCCTCGTAGCTTAGGAGAAGGGAGCTTTAAGAGAGATTTTCTTCCCTGCAGAAAACCGAGGTTGTACGTCGGCCTTTAAAGGGGCACTGAAGTCGATTCTTAGATCGTCCTTTTGTGGTGACAAGTCAATCTAGATGCTCTGAGCATCCCAACAAACCCGAAATCACAATCGTGCTTAGGTTATTTCCTCGTTAAAAGCGTGTTCAAAGATCGCGACACACCCTTTTTAGGAAGAATTTTCTTCCGAGTGAAGTGGTCGTTGAAGGGCGCTTGTCGGCGAGTTGCAAGTGATGGCTTCGCCTGCGGTAGAAAAATATCCCCTTATCCGAATGTGTACCTATCAGACTCTCTTCAAAACGAGTTATAATAAAATCGTTTGGAATCTGCCTGCGTATTGTAGGGCTTTCATTGGTCCACACAATGTAGTCCGCAAGAAGAAAGAGTCCAGATGTGTTTCTATTGCCCTGAAATGAATAGGCGGTTTTGTAATATAGCACTTGGTATATGTGGGAGCCAACAGATTTTAAACAATATAAGATCAAAAACTGCCCTTTTCAAAAAGTGACTGCAGTGCCCCTTTAAGCAAGTGAGCCGAGGTGAGGTCGAGTCGTTAAGCGTCAGTTTGCTTAGGCTCTGTGGCCCGGGGTCCGGACGACAGCGAGTTGAAAACAAATGAGCAAAAAGATTCCTTTTATTACTTCATCGTTAGAAGTTGGAACCGCATTCCCTCAAGAGAATTGCTGTGATTTGATAGAGCTGAAATGCGGTTTGGTCCGAAACTTTGCCGGCCAGCAGCTCTTACGAGACTTTAACCTTGCTCCTGATTATCGCTTCGAATACGGTAACTCCCTTAATCGTAGTCTGCTGCTTCGATATTGAGCTGCACAATAGGATAAACTCGAAATTTGTTGCCCTGTTTGTCCGCGCAACTGCACGTCCGTTGCCTACGCACGTCACGTGGGTCGCACATATAATTACTAAGTCGAGCACGTGTGGGTTGTGGCGATAAGCAGTGCTGGTTTGCATTTTGAGCAGCTGAAAGCCACTCAGAAAATATCAAGGACACTATCTGCAGGAACATATGGTACTTGCTTTTTGGTTCTCATTAAGGCTCACAAAGTTTTAGTTTTTGCATCTGTTACACTGTTATCCCATCTACCCGGGTCCCTAACCACCCATCTTCATCTGCGCTGCTGAGCACAATTCAAATTGCTCTCGTGCTTGTCTAAGACACAAGCTGAAGTGCAATGACAACTGATCTGAGCTGCTCCTAGCCTGCTCCAGATTGTAGTTTTAGCTGCTCCCAATCTGCTCCAAAACTGCTGTTTCAGCTGCTCCTGTGGCTGCTCCCAAGCACATTTCATGAGTTCCACCCCTGAAAATTCATGCAGTTTTTAAAGAAAAAAAAATGAGGGAATTCAAGGACTTCTAAGGGGCCTGTAAATATATTTTCAAGGACCACTTCCAATACTATATATAGTACATTTATAACAACTTTTTAATATGCACTGCCAAAATTATTTGCTGCACAATACCTAGGAAAAGGTGCATTTGCCAAAGAGGGCTAGTAAAGAATTCACCAGAGCTACTGGAGCTTTTCCTTGGTTTCCAAATTGATGTTTAGAAGTTTTTGCATCTTCTTTTTGCCGTTTTCCTTATGCTGTTCGACTTGACCATGTAAGTGATGTCACCTGTTGCCTCTGCTTTCTTGGTGCCTGTAGTCGTCGTGACCCAGCCACGACCATCAAAAGTTGCACTTCCTGGGCATCCCTCACATCTTAACCTACATCCACCATGTGTAGCGTAAAACAGACGTGGAACAAGCGAACCAGGAGTAGCTAGTAAACAGTATGCGAGAGAACAAGGCGAATGAGGGAAAACATTGCAAGAGGGTGGACGGCGAGACCGGATCCAGAACCACCGGAACTGCTACCATTGTGGCCATGAGCTTGAAGGGTATCTGTTAAATGTGCTCTAAATGTGCCATATAAAAAAAGCTTCCTCGTTGAAATTTTTAAATTTATGTTAACATACACGTTAAAAAATGTAGTATTGCAATAAATATTTTATTATTGCAAAAAAAAAAAAAGAAACTGACCATTATTGAAAAATTCAAGGGTTTTCAAGCATTGCTAGAAATTGCAGGGCTTTCAAGGTCTGAAAAATGCCGTTTTCAAATTCAAGGGTTTTCAAGGTGAGTGTTTAATTGTCGTCTTTGTGTCCTTGTGTTTTGAGCGCTAAAATGTATTCCAAGTGCCAAAACCAACTAGCCCAACAATCTGCTCTTACTGGAATTTTCAAGGTTTTCCAACCTTTGAAAATGTCTGTCTTGAAATGGTCTGTCTAATTGCATCTGAATGAGTTATTTTAGTCTTTATGGAGTGTTGAGAGGATCGAATTAATACTCTAGTTACACAGGCACTCTTATCTCTCATTAAGCCAATGACAGTTGACTCAGTCATGATCGAGCGAATTTACATGGCGGCGCTAACTGTCATTGAGCCGCTAGCATACAGCTGGGTTCAAACTGATGATAGGTTCGCCAAAGTAGAGCTAAAGATGGCGGCATCCACCGGATTGCTGCCCATGGCCAGTGCCACCGAAGCACTTACTATTGCAAAAGATTGGGGGAGGTACCTACAAATATCTTAGCGCCAAATATTGTCAGGAGAGGTATGATTCGGGGCCAGAGCTGCAGCTAGAACGATCATGGCATCTCACGGAAGCCCACGCTCGGCGAGGGCAGCCGTTGTGACATCGGTGCCGATAAGACTCGTTACTGCCTCTCTTGCTTGAATTTGTGTGAAACATTCTAATTATCGTTTCTTTACTCTAAAAACAAACACAAAAAAAGAAACTTGTTTTAAGTGTTCATAATGAATAAAAAGGGTGCATATAATTCCTTTGCATCACTTTTTAAACAAAGGTAATGCGACATCAGTTTTGTTTTGGTTTGAACTGTGTCCCTTGACGGGCTCCTCAACTGAGGTTGTTAGGCCTATGTACAGTCCCCGGCAATATGAAAGAGCCACTGGGAGCGCGTGGCCGAGGCTGTGGCAGTTTGTGCTGAACCCCGAGTGGGCGTCCTCCCCTCGAAGCAGATGGAATTGCCCGGGTGCTGCAGCGCCCCCACCAGCCACCGCTGGCCACGCGCTCCCAGTGGGTCTTCTCATATTGCCGGGGACTGTACCATGTAACACCGGAGAACTTAGGTGAGCTCAATGACAGTTGGGGGATGCCAGCGATTGTTGGTTTAATGGCATTTGAGAGTGCTAGTGTAACTAGGGTATTAGTAAGCCATAATTTGTTCCCTTTCTGGTGATGAGTCATCCTCTGCTTAATCCAGTTCTTAGAAAATTTATTCAGGACATGTGAAAAGCGCTTTCTAGTTGCAGGCAAACCTAAGGATGACACATTCGTATTCGAGCGACACCGACTGTTTGGTAACCGCTTACGAAAAGAGAATGTGCTCCGTCGAGTAGCTGTTCGAACACTTCCGCCCCACATATACTATTCTATGCATCATTCCTTCCACCGTGTGCTCGAAATATTTCCGACAATCTAAAAGAGATTGTTTCTTGTAGGCGGTGCGAATACTTGATCTCGTAAAGACTGCAAAGCCTTCAGTTTAGTTACATGCAGATTGTAAGTGTTTCAGGGGTACCCAACAGATGGAACGAGCATGCTATCTCATCGTAGCGGTTGCAACAAGGTCGATTACGCTCGGATGCAAATGTGTGAGATAGCCCTAAAAGGGGACTGCAACAATTTCAACTTCTTCGACAGAATTTGAAGTTTTTAATTTTTACATTGTTTATCTTACCAGAAGGGACGGAGAAACCGCCTCATTCTTTTGAAATATTGCAATTCTGTTGCGTAATAGCAATACAAAGAACGGGAATATTTTGCGATTTGCAGCCAGGTGGCGGCCATGGAAGCTAAGCATGACACACCTGGGTGCATTGTAATAAGTTGGCAAGATGTGCTATCATGTGCTCAATCTAATGCTATTTTCTATAAATATTGTCGTTTGCACACAAGTAAATGCATCAAAAACCTTGTATCGTCGACAAAGTTGTACTATATATTCAGTTTTAGTGGCACCATCTGCCAGAGGTGAAAAAAACTATTCCTCCCTCGAGCCTCAACCTGTTGTAAACCTACGTTGGTCTGAACATCCTTTTGTAAAGGCAAGGGCCTTGCCCCCTCCCCTTCTTCTCTCCCCTTCTCTACATCGCTGAAATCAACCTTCAAGGTTGCCATGTGAATTGCAAGCAGTAGCCGCGCACGCTGGAGGCTCTGAAAAAGAACTCGACTGGATTCTCAGTGTCCCCAGTCTGCATCACTGCGCACGTGAATCGGAAGACGGTGGAAGAGTTGAGAGTGGTTTGGTGGCACCCAAAACGTTAATTGTTTTACGCTGCTGTTTTTATTTTAAATATTTTTGCGACTTTTGTTGCATCTGGTGAAAAACGAACGCGTGTTTCGTAGGTCATTAACATGTAAGGTATTGGTTCTAAGCAGTATTTGTGCAAAGTACAAAAATCGTTGCATCGCTTCTTTAAGCGGCGTCTCCTGCGTTGCTGAACCGACGGAGTCCGTCCTTCCTTCCTGCGCCCTCCCGTCCCGATGCAGTTCAAGGGCCCGCTGACGTTTGTGCGCCTGTACTCTGGACGCCTGACGTCGGGCCAGCGTCTGTACAACGCCACTCGTGACGTATCCGAGAAGGCGGGCGAGCTGGTCGAAGTGACGGCGGACGAATACCGCACGGTCAAGGAGGCCGGCGCGGGTGACGTGCTTGCCGTGGCCGGGCTGCAGCACAGCGTTACGGGGGACCTCCTGGTGAACAGCGCCTCTTCGGCCGCCGCGGCGCTGGCAGGCAAGTTCGGGTTCAGCGTTCCTCTCATTTCGGCGTTCGCAATTTCTAGTGTTTTGTACAGTAACAGCTGTTACGGGCCCGTCCCCCCGGTTTCGCTACTGGCGCAAGCGTAAACAAATTCAGCTTCCCCGCCATATTTAGCGGAGAAATTGACGTCACGTGACCATGCTAAATTAGCAGCAAAGATCGAGGTCGCGTGACACGACGCCACGGGACCCACACTCGAAAACAACTTCCCCGCTAAATTTAGCAGAAAAATTGACGTCACGTGACCTATGCACCGATCCAGTTTCCCCGCTAAATTTGACTGAAAAACTTGGCGGCAGCGTGAGCATAAGCGAAAATAATCACAGCGGCGGCTGTCAGTGGCCTGTCCCCGCTTTCTCAATGGCATGAGTGTAAACGAAAATAAACTAAAAAGGCTGCTGCTGTCTTAACGCATCACGCCGTATGATTGTCCCCCAATTCTTTTTCTTATGCACTTGTTTGGACAGCAGGAAGCTAGTGGGCCCCAGCGGGCATCTGGTGGCTCATTGGGGCAGACCAGGCGGTACCGCTGCTGTAGTCGCTGACATGACGAGAACAACGGCGCATTGCTTTTGGATACCGGACCTGCAGCGTGCACTCGTTGCCTTTCGTCATACCTTAGCTGCGCATGCACTACCCCAAGTTCAGGAGACGCCGAAGCATCATTGAAGGTCAGAAGCTCGTGCTGGAAGTGGGACAACTCGAAGACCTCCCTGCCTTTCTCATCTTGTCAGCGACCACGGCCGGCACGCCATGTACGATGCTCTTCCAGACCGAGCGGGCAGGGGTGGCGATTGGCCTTCGCAACTCTATATAACTTTATCGAAGGCTCGTAACGAAGCTTACGAGTGCGGTGCAATGCGCTGTCGAAGGCACTCCACTGCGCGAGCAGAGATGCGATGAAAGCAGCTCTCGAGGATATGTGCATTGTGCGATGCTATTGGCGCAGACGTGATGTTGGCTTTACTTATGTGTTTGTTCTCAAATACCAACTGCACCCTGTAGGTCCAGCCGGAAGACGTGCAGCCATGCAGGTTCCCGAGCCCGTGGTGCTCTGCAGCGTGGAAGCTCCTTCGATGCGGCTTCAGGGAGCCATGGAGAGTGCCCTCGCTTGCCTGTCCCGAGAGGACCCCGCTCTCAAGGTTACCCACTGCTCCGACACGGCGCAGATGGTCAGTTGGACGCTGTACCCTCTCATGTCGGAAGGCGACTCAGCTTTTGCCCATACCATAGAGTTCACATATACTGGGTGTTTCAGCAAAGACCTTAAAAAATTTCTGCCAATAAGATAATTTAAAAAAAAGCAAAAAGCTTTTTTGAGTACACATTATTAGCCATAGCGGACTTCGGGAATTGCAAAAACATACTAATCAACTAAATAATTAACTTTTTAATTAGTGGAAATATGCATATGGTTCCAATTAGAAACTTGCTGAGCGTCATAAAAAAAAAAACTCTAAGTCAATTCTAGGAAGACTTGAAGCATGCGGGTGTGCTAAAGATACCATCCGCGTTTTCGCATTGCTAGCCTTGTGCCTGCTGCACGAGTGGTAACTTCAGAGCAGCCCCCGCCTCACATGTGCTTCCTAAAATTCTCTAAATGAGTCTTGATAAAATTGACTGACACTATAGGGGTTTTCTATGATGTTCAGCAGGTTTCTATACATGTTATCACACCAAGGAAAAAGGGAATTTATGCGCAATATTCATGGGCTGCATGAAGTAGTTCTTACAAGATTTGGTTATTCGAGGAAGAACCGATGCCTTTGGCGTTTGAAACGTTACAAGTCGTGATAAAATGACGGCAAGCTAATATAAAATTCACCCACATACCTTAATTCACTATCCAGAGGAGTAAATCAGTAATGCTCTGCAAAAAGCTAGACTTTTTTGTACTGCGGATCTTGAGGTCAATATGAGTAGTAGTTGGTTAACTGGAAAATGTTAGTTCATTATTCAGCTAATTAGTATGATATTTGCAATCCCTAAAGTTTGCTGTGACTGGCAGTTTGTTCCCAAAAGAGTTTTACAGCGGAGCTGTTAAGGGCTAGTCTCCCCAGTTTTGTGTCAGTGGACAAATAAATCTCGACACAAACCTCTGGACAGCTACTGCCATCTATGAGCGATGGCGGCAACCAGACAACCGGCTTGCCGGTTGTCTAATTGCCGCCGTCACTCATAGATGGTGGCAACCTTTCCAGCCTTTCTACTCTGGTTTTCACCAGAGTGGAAAGGCTGAATGTCTCTAGGCGTCGTCCTAGAAGTCGTCCTTAGAAGTCGTCCTTGAGGTCGTCCTAGACATCCTCGAGGTCGTCCTCTATGTTGTCCTTGAGGTCGTCCCAAGCGTCGTCCTAGGCGGCGTCGTTGAGGTCGTCCTAGATGTCGTCCCTGAGGCTGTCCTAGGCGTCATCCTTTAGGTCGTCCTAGACATCTTCCTTGAGGTCGTCCTGGAGGTCGTCCTAGACTCCTCTAGGCGTCGTCCTTGAGGTCGTCCAAGAAGTCGTCCTTGAGGTTATCCCATCATAGTACAGCTTCGCTGGTCTTCCTTCATCTCCAGAGTGGAAAGGCTGAAAGTTTTCTTCTTTTCTCATCCACCCTATTGGTAGGAATGTTTCAATTTCTTCGCTGAAATACCCGGTATGATAGAGTCGCATCTCTTTAATACAGACCTGTTAATATGGATACTCCGACATATATAGACAAAATTTTCGGGGACGAGCTACATGCATTTTTGTCTCGTTATTGTGAGAAACTCGCATTGTGGACCATTATTTGAGGGAAGGCAGTTATCCATATAAAGGAGTCATTGCTGTAAATGTAGAGGAAAAGGTCCAACAACTTCCCACAAACTTCGGCCACCCTGGAATGTAAGCAGATATCTGTGGTCCCAGTAGGCCTCAATTCCCAGTCAGCCTTCAGTAGACGCAAAGAAGCAGAGAAATGTCACTCGCAAGGTCGGCATCTAGTTTTTTTCAGCTTTGCTTTGCAAGAAAACGCCCGTGTCGTGCCCAGCATGAAGAAAAGTCAAGTCGAAGAGCAGTCGAACGACTCGAACGCGTCGCGGCAAAGCGAACATGCCTAACCTTGCGTCTGCTCTTTTTTTCCCAGTCTTCCGTCTCTCTCTTTCCACGCTCCGTTCCCGGCAGGATGCACTCACCAGGCTGGCTGCATTTTCGGTCCCAGCAGACACTATGTTGAGCGGCGCTCCTGCAAACCTAATGCGACGGCCGCTGGTTCTAGCACATTGCGTCCAGCGCGTAATCCTGCCTCGGTTGGAAAGTTGAAGTAGTCCACTTTCGAGGCATACGTCGAATAGGACGCTAAACGTGCCAGTTGAGGACGCGTTCCATGTGCCGGTAGTAAGTGCGTATTCGCCGTACGTATTAGTGATTCCGTATGGTCCGGGCCCTTTCCGTGCTGCCGCGTTGTACGCCCCGATAGAGCTCTCCATAGTCATTTTGTGGGACTAATTCGCAAGCGGTTTGGTGAACTCGGCATTCCTCGGCTGTCCTTGCTCTGCGTGCAGGTACTGGGCGGCCTCGGGCGGCTGCATCTGGAGATCACGCGGGACCGCATCCTGCGTGAGTACGGCGTCGAAGCGAGCCTGGGGCCACTCCAGGTGCGTGCTTTGGGCGTCTTCGCTCTCTCGTAGCGGAGTTAATTAATGAAAAAGATAATAGTTACATTTGCAACAAGGAACGTAATGTGCGGGTTGAATGAGCTACACATAGAACGACAATTTAGCTATCTTCGTGCTTAAAATCATTGTTGCTAGTTGCCCGAAGTCGCATTTTCGAATTATAACTATTACCAGTTGCAACGTTCTGCACTAGGCAACAAAATGATGGCACCCGCCAGACAATCGAGGGACAGAGTGCTGATATGGGTCCAGGCATAGCCTATTCATAGTGGCTCTATCTACCGGGTGAAACAAGGAGACGGCAGGCTCTTTAAATCGACCGGAAAATTCGGTTTCTTAACCTATCGCGCTACGATTTTGTGCAGCGTTGCCCACAGATGGTGCATTTTTTCGTAAAATTTGCAAAGAACGAATTTACCTGAGGAAAAAGTAAAGAAAGAAAAAGGCTTAGCTCCTATGGAAACGCAGCGACGCCACCGGTCTTCAAACAACACGGCGCCGTTTCGCACGGGAGACAAGAGATGGCGCAACGAACGCCGCCAACGAACGAGCATACGGCGCCGAGAGCCGGCACTTTAGCAGACGATCCTTTCGACTCAAAAGCGGCTCGCGTTCCGCAGGCGGCGACAGTCACAGAAACAAAAACAGGCGCGGTAACAACAAGGAACTGCAGTTCCTTGTCTGCTAAACACGATGGCTCTCGGCGTCGTCTGCTCGTTCGTTGGCGGCAGTTGGCGTCGCGACTGCTTGCGCCATCTCTTGTCTCCCGTGCGAAACGGCGCCGTGTTGTTTGCAGACCGGTGGCGTCACTGCGTTTCCATAGGAGCTAAGCCTTTTTCTTTCTTTACTTTTTTCTCAGGTAAGTTCGTTCTTTGCAAATTTTACGAAAAAAATGCACCATCTGTGGGCAACGCTGCACAAAGTCGTAGCGCGATAGGTTAAGAAACCGAATTTTCCGGTCGATTTAAAGAGCCTGCCGTCTCCTTGTTTCACCCTGTAGAACCTTATCATATTAGCATGGAGGGTCACATGATTGAGCCAGTTACATATGAACATTTTCCCAAGCCCCTTAAGCATCCCATTAATGTATGTTTCATCACCTGGCCGATGCCTGTCATCTTGCGAAGCCTCTGCCATCTCCCTGTACAGAACTAGAGCACCCCCTTGTATGTAGTCAAGCTGTTATGTCATCCATTTATTATTCATTGATTAATTTCTGAAGCATTTACTGCGTTCTCTTTGAGCCCCTTGGCCTTAGTAGTAGCTTGAATCATACACTAGTGCCACCGTTCATCTATTTACTTCTACATAGTACCACTATTGAACTATATCAGCGAGGAAGGTGATGAGAAGAAGACAGACAAACATGAACTGAAGTTTGCGTGTGTCCAACCTTTGCTGTTACCTCCCTCAGTGTGCGATTTGTGTTGCTGATGTGTGCTCGAGCTGACCTTAAAGGAAATGCGAGTGATTTTCACAGTAGTTTCAAATTTTGCTCGTAGGTGGCCTACCGTGAAGCCCCCACCAATCAGAGCACAGTGCCTGTTCGCCACGTTTTGGACCGTACTACCGGAGGAACGAAACACCACGTTGAACTGGAAATGCGACTGGTGCTGGCCGACGGTCCTTTTCGGGAGCTGCGGGTTTGTAAGTCTCCGTGTCGCTGTACTTGGTGTCAACTATTCTGCTCCACAGTCTCAAAACTAGCATAACTTCCACAGCACTGTAGCCCCTCACTGCAGCGAGAGGAATGAGGCTTCGTCTCGTAGAACTTATTCGCACGCGCACTCAAGCGGAGGAGCGCCAAATTAAGCCATGCACTTGTGCAAGTAGCTTTGACAGCACTGAAGTGCTGCAGAAGCTACGCTAACATTGATGATGTAGCACAAAACAGTTGATGCCGAGCGTAGCAGCATAGCCAGTACTTGTCATTTCTTGGGAGGTAGGAATTACGTTTCAAAATGCGAGTGCTATGGAGCACCTCAAATCGTGAGACTTTAATCACAATCTTGTATTACATCCAGTGTGCACATTCTGGGCACTGTAACTGGTTTTCGCCTATGCAAAACAAATTTCTATACTTTGTTTGACCTTACGATGAACCGCAAGGGATGCTACATGCTTGATTGGAAGGGGCACAGTGACACGCGGGGAATGTATCGTGCAATGCGTTCGCCTTTAATTGACTGGGGTGGCCGTAGCGTCCTGTGGTTCATAGCAAGGTGAAACAGAGTATTTCAGATTTCCGTTTAATTTATATTTTCTCTTCGGGCCTGAAGGCCCAAAGGTTAGGTATTTTGTAGGTTAGTAGGTATTTTGTAGGTAGGTTAGGTATTTTTTGAGCCCTTTCTGCCTTTTGGATAATTATGTGCGCTTCATTGGGACCTTTTCATACAGTCACGGGGAAAATGGAACACCGATGGAATAAAATGGAGCATTTTGTTTTTATATTCTTGACTTTTTTTTTAGCGATATGGTGACTGTGTGCTGGCCGCGCAGTTTTCAGATATTTCTCGTGTTTATATCATTTTTGGCTAATTAAACTGGGCACTATTTTGAAAGTTTATTGGTTGATGCTCACACCCTCTCAAAGGAGGAGCTGTTCCTCGTTTTAGATAGACAGATGGACATTTTTTTTAGACATGAAACGACATGTTGCAACTTCAACCACATTTTTAGTAGGGACATAGGCGTTTTAAAAGAATAATTTTGGATTTTCAGGATGCTTAAAGCCCATAAGTTATCACCAAGAGACAGATTATCCCAGAAACTTTTTAGTGCACCTTTAGGGAATGAGCTGGGCTCCTGCTGCAGTTGCAGGTCAGTCTCCCGGCCCAAGGCGTGGCCTATTTATCACTTCTTGCTTCACGATGCGTTCTTCGGCGTCCTTATCGGCTGATGCTGCCATCTCACTGGCTGCAGAGCGGCGACAGGATGCCTGGAACTTGCCAGGCCCCGTTTCTTAAGCCGTCAGCGACGACAAACAGGTTCACCATACTCTCGCCGACGACACGTCTATACTGGTTGCACTCCTTACAATAACAAAACAGAGGAAGCGCATGAACCACCCAAGCCATCCCATGCCGCTCGAGTATCGCGCGATTTTCCGGGGATGCGGGGGCACATAGTTCTGCGATGCATTCATGGCGCCGAATCGGCTGGGACAGCTTGTGGCGTCCGCCGCTTTCTATCGTAAGTGAGGTGGAGTGTAGGGCGTTGATTATGACTTCCAGCTCGAAATCGCGCCGGACACCGCCTCGATGAACTTTTGCCTTATGCCTTTCTATGCGCGGAGGGAGTGTTTTCCGGTTCGGTCGAGTTCATTTTTTTGCACCACGATCGATTGCGTCTGCTGGAGCAGACGGCTACACGAGGAAGCATCGTCCGGTACTTGATTTTCATACGTACTCAGTTTTTATTCGGACTTAAGAGACGGGCCGGCGGTCGAGAAGTAGACCCGATCGGCAGCCAAATTGGCGCCCGGTAGATGCTGCCGGGGCAACGGAAACAAACCGGAGCGATGCCATGTTCACTGTAGTGGTTGAACCGCTTTCGCTAGAAGTGGTTGCAAACGCGGTTGCTTAAGAGAAAACACAAGCTCCAATTCCCAATTTTAAAAAAAAAAAACATTTTTAAGTTTGTTATATCTGATTTCAGAAACTAATAATGCACACTTCCATAAAATTTTCATACCCGTACGTCGAGTATTTGCGCCGATATAAAAGATTTTCGACAGGTCGGCGACGCGCCTCCCATCCCCAAGTCGTTCCGTCGCGCGATCGGTTGACAATATTCGCCATTTTCAAATGCCGACCGCTCCGCGCCCATTTGGCCTACCGCAATGTTCATACCCTCGTTGGAAGCGTCGTTTCTTCAGGCTTCTATGACGATAGTAAACTTCGTTCGAGAGTAAGCATGAACAAAGCCAGAGCCCTCTAGTTGTCGGCTATAATTGGCTTGAAAACGAAACTCAAGCCTGGATTGGCCCGTGACACCCCACGTGATCCGCTCGCCTGAATTGTTGTTTCGTCTCGTTGCTTCGGCCGAACGTTCGCTTTTTCTTGCTTGCTCGTTATATATTTCTCACAGTTTTATCGTTTTATCTACGGTCTCGTCGCCGCGATGCCGGCCGTTAAACGGCATTCTCTCCAAGCCTTTGGAGCTCGCCGCCGTTCTGTGAAGCCAAGAGGCTCGTCAGGTGGACGCGTACGATGCGCTAACCCTAACGGAACCACGTCGGACGCGTCAGCTGCTTCGCTCCCGAGCGCGTCACCATCTCCCGGTTCGTCGCTTCAGGACCTGACCTCTGAACAACCAGCCGAAGTTTCTTCGTCTCTTCCTGAAGATTATGAGGTTGTGGAGGAGCTCACGGCGATAGAGCGCAAGATCTCGCTACTGCAAGAGAGCGATCCCGCTGCGGATCCCACGGACGTTCCCGCTGCTCCCGACGGTGCCCCAACCGAAGGTTATCGTCTGGTTGCTGTATCTGCCATCGAGACACTGGTGTCCGCTCTTCTGTGCCCAGTGTGCCGTGGATCAGACCTTCAGCTAAGCGAGAGTGGCAAGGGAGTTCAGGCGCAGTTCGTTGTCGTCTGCCCAGACTGCGGGGACGTTGCTCGGACGCCGCACTCGTCAACCATCGGACATTCGCGGCAGAATGAATTGGCAGCACGGATTTCTCTTGCGTCTCGTGAATGTGGTATCGGATACACGAAGCTTACGAACTTCTTTGCTGGTATCAAGGCCAGTGTTGCGGGAGTTGCCACTCCGGAGTTGGAATGATTCCGGAATCATTCCGAATTTTCGCGACCCCGGAATGGAATGGGAATGGAATGGCGGCAACGTTGAGGGGAATGGAATGGGAATGGAATTAGATGCCTTTTGCCCGGAATGGAATGGGAATGGAATGGGCCCGGTTCTTCTATTTTTTTTTTTTTTGTGTGTTTACGGTCAGCGAAATTGAGCCAGTCAGCGAGCCAGTTGCTCAGAAATAAAATGAGCGGGCGGGAAACAGCTAACCCGCGTGGAGCTCTAACAGACTTATACGCAAAAAATGCAATACAAAAAAGAAGCGTCAAAGCAAAGAGCAGAGGGGGGAGGGAGGGGGGGGGGGGTGGTGGCGCCTTTCGCGCAGGCGACGGGCTTTACTGGCGTTACACGAGAGCGAGCGAAACAAGAAACCAAGCACCAAGCAAAAGAAACGAAGGCATGGAGAATACACGCGCGCACAGACTGAGATCTGGGAGCGGGGGACGACTCATAACTCGCAGAGCTCTGATAACTCGTTGACTCGCGCGCCGCCGAAAGATGATCAGTTATTGTTTTCTTATAGTTCGAGGAGCGTTGTTTAGCAGGCGGCCAACCCTGCTGCCTTCCACGTTCATTCGCGCGCGCTCCTTTGAAGTGCGAAATCTGGGTTTGCTTCGGCATTAAAACAAAGCGAGATTCACTTCTCTCTTCTCCTCTTGCGCTTTGCTCCGACGCTTGTCTTTTTATACTGCATTTTTACGTGTAAGTCCGCCTTTTACTTGGTCTTTGTTCCGATGCTTGTTTTCTGTGTTATATGTTTTACATTCAAGTGGGTTAGGGTTACAAGCAAGCTAGCGGATTCCCGCTCATTTCCTTTGACTTTAGACTCTGCCTACTGTGTTTCACCTTGCGATGGACCGCTGCGGACGCTACGAGTCACCCCAGGCAATCCAGCACCGTGAGGGGACTACACGCACGGCGCGTTGCTGCGCCCCAGGGTCACGCGACACTCAGAAGGCACTGGATTGGTTTCGATGGCTCTCGTGCTGTCTGTTGCGGTCCATCGTAAGGTGAAGTAGATTGTCGTCACCGCTCTTGTCGCGTGACCGAACTGACTAGACCTGCAGAAAGACAGTTTCGTGACATGGTCTATACAGTCTCTCGTGCTGCGCCGTAGAGGTTGCACTTTGTCAGAGGATGTGTTCTTGCCACTGTGCATGGAGTCGCTTCCAGCAGCGTACTAGCCGTATTGCTGTGCAGGTATTTGAAGAATACAGTAATATAGCTTATTTCTGCGCCACGCACGAACTGGATATTTTTATGGTCTTATCAAACAAACACGCTGGCCGCGTATGTCCTAAAAGACAAATGCAAAAAAGTTTGCCAAAAAAATTAGTGGATTTAAGTTTTGCTGTTTGTTGCGAGCCACGTGGTCGAAAGACCGATGTTTTAAACAAGCATCGACATATCAAGGGGCTTTCTCGATGTTTGCAGTACAATGTAAACAAACACTTTGTGCCACCAGCGCTCCGCTTAGTAAAATCAGTGCTTTTTTTAGGCATTTTGCATTTTTTTGCAATTGTCTATGCGTTTGATAATGTCAGCTTTATGCTGCTTATGCCGGCAACACAATGTAGCTGTCAAGTGCCAATTTTTACGTTTAGGAATTAGAGGAATGGAATGGAACGATTCAGCCATTCCAGGAGTGGGAATGGGCCCAGTGTCCCCATTCCTAGGAGTTGAAAGGAATTGAATTATCGCAAACTCTAATTCCCCGGAATGGAATTGGAATGGAATGGGGGTGCTTATTCCGTCTAACACTGATCAATGCTCCTTCGCCCATGCATCTCCGATCTTATCAAGATCTGGGAGAAAAGGTCCACGACGCCTCAGTGAGAGCGGCCAGCAACGTAATGAGCAAGGCAGCAGAAGCCGTACGAGAAACACGCGAGTCAGATAGCGGTGATTTGATGGACGTTTGTGTGACATACGATGGCACTTGGCATAAGCGTGGGCACACTTCACACTTCGGTGTTGGAGTTGCCATCGAGCTCGAGACTGGACTAGTTTTGGACTATTCTGTCCAGAGCAATTATTGCCATGGATGTAGCCTTGGACCTGCACAGGGATCTGACAGCCATGAAGACTGGGCCGAGAATCACAGAGCAGTATGCCAGAAGAACTTTGCTGGGTCTGCAAATGCTATGGAGCTGCAAGCAGCAGACGAGATTTTCCGTCGGTCTGTCCAACTCCACAACCTGCAGTATGTGACAGTGCTGTGCGACGGGGACAGTAAAGCCTTCAACCATGTTGCGGGACTTGATCTTTACGACAAGGGCATGAGGAAAGAAGACTGTGTGAACCACGTCGCCAAAAGAATGTATGCTGGCATGGAGGTTCTAAAGAAAACAAAAAAAGGTCTCGGTGGAAGAGGCAAACTAACGAACCTTGTCATGAAAAAATTGACTAGCTATTATGCATCTGCACTGAAGACCAGTGCCCCAGACGTTCCAGCCATGCAGAAGGCAGTGTTTGCCAGCCTCCTCCACAGCTACTCCACCGATGAAGAGCCCCGGCATCAGGCCTGCCCTCATGGAGAACATTCCTGGTGTCACTTCAATCGCCAGAAAGCGCTGGAGGCAGCAGGAGAGCCGACGAAGCCACAGCCACACCGCCCTGCCTTCTCCAGAGACATCGCAAAGGAGTTGGTGCCCCTCTACAATAGACTCTCAAGGCGGGACCTACTCGAGAGGTGTGCTAGGATGGGAACGCAGAACAACAACGAGTCGTTCAATGCTCTGGTGTGGAGGCGGTGTCCCAAGACGGATTTCGCCTCTCGAAGAACTGTGGAGACTGCCGTTGCTCTTGCAGTCCTGGAATTCAACCTGGGCCCCAAGGGCTTTGAGAGAGCCCTTCATGAGATGGGAATAGAGCCCGGAAGCCACCAGGTTACGCACACTGACAAGGCCCTCCAAGCCAAGGTTTCCAAGGCGAAGCAGAAGGCCCTCAACTCTTCAAAAGTGGCCCATAAGCAGAGGAAGCTGGCAGCAATCGCCAAGGCACAGAGGGACCAGGCAGCCGAAGGGGAGACCTACTCTGCTGGCGCCTTTTAGTGGACACAGACTGGGCCAAACTAATAAAGTAAAGGTGCTCAATGTTTGAATGCGTTTTTCTCAGTTTCACTTTTTTGCTGCAAACTTTGTAGCAAGGAATCTATCGTTTGATGGTAAACATATCCAGGTGCCTCGTTCAAAGTGTTTCTGAACTGAAATTTACTGGGGAATTGGGCTATCTACTTCATTTTGTTTTAAGTTGAAGTCATCACTGAGAAAAAGTGACATTTTGGCAAAATGGCATTCAAAGAAAGTGCATCTGATTTTTGGAGACAGAATTTCGCTCTGAAATATTTACATTTGAATCATACAAATTAGATAGCCCAAAGCCACATACCCTCTACTTCATATCCAAGCAATAAAAACAGTGGTTTAACATTTCATTTGCATACGATAGATTTCCTAAGGAAAGGTGCCACAGCCTCGTACACAAATATGTAACTTTTTACATAGTTTTCCTAGAGAAGTCAAAATTTGCACAGTGCCCCTGCATCTGCTCATAAATGCACTCTCCGAATTTCATTAAAATCGGACGAGGAGTTTAGAAGTTAATAATTACGCCAGTGTCTCCCCTTAACGATCCAATACAATTTTGTGCGCATTTGAAGATGGAAACGAGTAGATCCGCTTTACGGTTGCGATTTGAACGCCAGTGCGAGTGCATATTAAGCTTGGGTATGCGCGGCCCAAATACGTCCCCCGATTGCGACTACTGAGTTCTGTCGTTGGAAGGGGTCTCTCGCAATGCTTGCACGTTTCATCAACACGAAAACTTGACGCCAATAACTACGCGTCTGCTTGCGAATTGAATGCTAAAAGTGGCGGATGCTGTTCGTCAACATGGCAGAACGCGACTTACTGGAAGGGAGGAGGAGTCTCGTGGAACCGCCTCGGTAGTCCCGCTGCTCCACTTCGAACTGCCGATAGTCGACTTGATGGGAAACGCAGGTGTTGGCGACCGAGGAGAACGGTCTGGCACGACTCTGGCAGCAGCACCTCAAGGCCCCCTCGAAGCCGGCGCCGCCCTGACTTTGGCGCACGGCCCCCTGCACGGCTTCCCCGTGGTGAGCGCCGGGGTGGAGCTCAGCTGGTGCCAGGTGTCGCGCGGCACATCCGTTGCCATGGTGACGGCCGCCGCCTCTCAGTGTCTCGCCAGAGCACTGCCAGAAGCCGCCGTGGTCCTACTGGAACCGGTCATGCACGTCGAGGTCTGGTGCACACTCTTCTGCTTCTTTCTCTCGCCAATGGTCGTCGACGTATTTCCGTTTGCTCGACGTTTTGCGGACGTGGAAAATTTAGGGTTTACGTGCAAGTGTGGGGGACGGCAGTACGAGCTAGAAAAAGTGTTTAGGTCGGAGCGGTGACAGTGCTTCAAGACGTTGAGAGAGAAACGTTGAAGTGGAGTCCCACCATCTGTGCTAGTTCGCGTGCCAGAAGCGCTCCATGTGCTCGGTTGTGCCAGCTTGTATGGCCTCCCACAGCACATTGACCGACAGCTATGGCTGCTGCTGCTTGGTGTTTCCTATACTCTGCGTCAATTATTGTGTGCTATGTCGTAAAGACTGTCGTAGTTTTCGTAGGACTGTTGCAAGAGCACATCTCTTCGTCCTGCATTTCATTTACCTGCGCTCTTGAGTGAAGAAGACGCCAAAATGAAGCCACGCGGTCCCACGCAAGTAGCTTTGACAGTATGGAGCGCTGCAGAAACTACGCTAGCCTCGACAGTGTGGCACAGAAATGTTGATACCTGAGTGCAAAGTTCCCATTTAAGGGACAGTAGGTCTACTAAACCTCAATAGTGATCGAACCTACCGTAAAATACCGAGCATGGGCCCATGTCACTTTAAGGGCCCACCTCCTATTTTTGAACAATTTCAAAAACTAAACAGAGGACACATCAACCGCCCACCCCCATTTGAGGCAAATTTTAAAAAAAATATGCGAAGGACATGGCAAGCGCCCAGTTGCCTCGGACGGCCGTTATCTCCTGAAGTTGAAGCGACCGGCTCTAGGTATGAGTTACGACAGCGCGGGCGAAAGGGCGCCGCGGGAATCGGGCGAAGGGCTCCGGCGCAACACGGCAACACTCCGGCGCCGCGGGGAATCGAGGTCAAATGGCAGAAATAACAAAAGATACAGGTGAGCTGGTGTACAAAGGAAGAGAGGCCAGGGCATGGTGGCAAGAGTGAAGATACACTACGTTGGAAAGGAGGATCTAGCGAATGGAAAGCCGCACAGAGCTTAGCGCGTGTGCCTCTGCCCCCGCTTGTTGTTCGGTGGTTCGGTTAGTTCCGTGTTCATCGCGCTGCATTGCTTGCGTTCGCTTGTTTGGACGATGCACTCGTATACGGTCGCTAGGAAAGTTGAAGTTGTTGATTGGCATAGGCGCCACGGAAAGAATGGAAGCGGGACATCGCTGTTCATATCCATGCTTCTGCAAGGTTTCTCTGCTTTTATACGTTCGCACGCTTGGCGAATGACGGCCCTTTTCCAAGTGCATCAAATGGCCACCATTTTGAATTCGGCGGTCGGGCCGGAGCAAGGGCCCACCTGACTATGCGATCCTTCCGCGTTTTTGCTCTCGGACCTAACAAGCGCCCATCCCCGAGTTTTCCACGATTATCCCATAATTTTGAGTGGGCGCTTGCTCGGTATTTTACTGGGTATGTGTAGAACTGTTTCATTCAAAACAACTTTTTTTTGTTTCCAAATACAGTCGACTCTCATTAATTCAAAATCTCTTAATTCAAATTTGCGGATAATTCAAACTAATGTACAGGTCCCATCCTATGCGTCTCTATGGAAAGAAACTCCTGATAATTCAAACTTTGCTTTATTCAAACAAATTTTCGGCCCCCCTCGAGTTTGAATTAATGAGAGTCAACTGTACTATCGGCGATTGGAACAAGCTTCCTGAAACTGTTCATTGTAGAAATGACATCTGGTTTTAGTCACGCCCTTCTGAAGCACTTCTCCGCCCGGTAGTTACATTTGTTGTGCTGCAAGCTCACCATTTCTTCGTTCGATTCTTTCGTTGTATCTTTGCCAGTCATCTTGCCTTGGCATTCAATCAAATGCTGGCAGTATATGCCAATAAGTAAGATGCACCATTTCAATACCTGCCATTTAGCAACACAAACTCTTCTGCAGCCTACCGCAAGATACCACCCATTCCACAATAAGTGCCCACCCCTCAATTTTCATACCGTTTGGAAAATACACCAGACGTATCTTTACGTATTCTCGACTCAAGGAGCGTCCATCCCCCCGTTTTACATGCTTGTCCCCCAATTTTGAGGGGCACTCGCTCTGGATCTTACTGGAGTCGTATCGTGATCTGCAAAGGGTTGAAGGTCTTACTATACCAAAGTCGTGTCGCGCACGCAGAGTGTGCACTCCGGAAAGCTATCTGGGGCGTGTGCTGAACGACCTCTCCCGACGACGGGCGGCCATTGGAGAGGTGCAGCAGCGGCGAGACGTGCGTGTCATCTCCGCGAAGGCGCCCCTTGCAGAGCTGGACAACTACGCGGACGAGCTCCGAACACTGTCCTCTGGGCGCGCCAGCTTCTACATGGCGCTGGAGGAATACCGACCAATGGGCACACAGGACACGGCACGTGCACTTCGGCGGCTGGCCGGCCTGGCAGACGACACCTAGCGGACGTGTGGCAGAAGTTAGCTAGTAGGGGACAGCTGGCAGATAATAACTGGAGTGCAACTAGCATGACCAGATAGAGCAGATGCGTGCCCTAGCTCCTGGCAGGAACTTCTGCAAGAAATCTCTTGGGGAACACCAGCAGATGCAACTGATGGGCATCACCTAGCAGACATGCAAGGGACAGATTGCAGATGCAACAGACAAGTGGCAGACCCTTGCCTGTGGCATCCTTAACTCGCAACGCTTGAGCAATGCGACGAACCTGTTTCACAAGGATTGTTTTTTCTAGAGCTGATAATGCTGATCCCGTTCCTTTGAAGAACTGCCACATTGTGCACAATGATCCTGTCAAGACCTGTCAGAGAGTGAAATCTTGGGGGCTGGACACCCGGTAGTCTCGGCAGCGAATAAATTGTGTCCAAGACACCTTTCTCTGTGGAATTTTATACAATTGAGTCTTCGGAAGATCTTGCATTGCTTCCTCCAAACACCCGAGGACCACCGTAGTATCACAAAAGAAGCCCCACCCCCAAAAGCTTGCTATTGGCTATAATATCAAAAGATAGTTGACTTCTAGTAATGGCAGTGCCATGGCCAATGGCCAACCTCAACCAAAATGGGGTTAGTTAGCTATGGTGGGAGGTAAGCAAACATGGCTGAATGGGAAGGACAGTTGTCTATGCTCCATTGCCCCTCAATGTGAAAACATGTTTGGCAAATCACAAAATACAAAAATAGCATTTTATGTGAACATTTTTCTTGATCGCATACCGAAAGTTTTCACACTCCCAATTTTCATCCGATTTGCACTCGCTTTTAGGTGGGCTATCTCTAGGGGCATTATGGTACAGGGACAAGATGTTAGTCTTGCAAATACCTTGGGCAGAGTCATAAAGCTGTCTTCTGAGGGCTCCACTGCAAACTTGATTGTTATAAAACCCTGCTATTTCAGAATATTTATTCCATACATGAAAAGTGATGTTCAAGGAGACAATAAAAAAAAGTTCACTAAATTTTATTTAAAATAGTTTTTCCTTTTTTTCTTTGCTGCCTAGGGGTTTAATACAGTCAAATCTTTTATAAAAACTTAGCATTGGGATTAGAACTCAGTCAGTATTGTACTTCAGCCATGTGTTACAACCATAGGTAAAACTGAACTTCAAAAATCACTTCAGAGTCCATTTAACACTTGGCAAATGACAGAGTACCTGCATAACGATTTGTTTTTGCGATCCTTCCAATGACACGTGACAAAGTTGTAGAAATTAAGCCCTTTCACAAGTGGCCAATATGAATATAAGAGCATGTGCATAAAGCTAGTCGAATACTTCGACTCTTCTGTGTCATTATGAAATTGCACCATCTGTAAAGGCTCTGAACACTGGAATGGGCACGGACCATTGCGTGTGTCTCCGACGCTGCAGACAAGCAGATCTTGGAACATAATTTTTTAACAGCTTCATTGATGCCTTTCAAGTGCAAGCTAGGCATTGCAGTGGACAAGCGCTTCTGGGGCGAAGCTACTTCTGTCTCTCACCCTAGTCTGAGAGTAATTCTAAAAATGGCAGCAGTTACTCTGCGCAAGAGATATTTAAGTGTGTGCCACCACCAATAACCGAGAGTAAATTCTAAAATGGTTCAGTTATGCACTGTTTTCCCACCATATAACTACAAATATCAGCACTCGTAAATGCTGAGTAAGAAACCGACTTTCATTCGAAATAGGCTAATAACGGTACACTCGGAAGGTGATTGAGTTGTGATATTCTTGACCCTCTGCTAACCGGGAGGTCCATTAATGTGCAGTGAACGTCATTGTGCGTCACCATGATCAGGATTTTATTTAAATTTGGTGCATCATTCATTGCCCATAGCATTCAGCACTGTATATTAGTAGTCATGTGCAAATAGTAGATTTTGAGTTCAAAGCGAATACAGTATGGTTTTTGCCCAATATTTTCGAATCTAACAGTTTCGCAAAGCCTTGCTAGTGTGCACCACGCTTAAACGAAAATTCAGCTGAACTTGTCAAGGTAGCTCCCAACATATTACTCTTGTCTACTTCTAAGCTCAGTTCATTTTACTCTAACTATACACCTTTAAAAAAAAAAAACGCTCCCTAGCCCGCCGCGCATGTTGCTGATGATGATGATGATGCAGCTGATGCGACTCTCGCACCCCTTATCAACTAGAAACTTTCTGCCGCTCTCTCGGACTGTTGAAACCTGCTCAGCACGACTCTCCACCCATGCATCTGAAATTTTTCCGGCCTCTCTGAAAGTTTCGTTCAAAATCGTGCAAACATTGATGACTGCCCCCTCCCCCTCCCCTCCCAGAGATATGTGTAAAGTAGGGATGGGCGAATATTCGGTTATTACTGAATAGCCAATCGAATTCGCTCTATTCGGCATTCGCTTCGAATCTAATTTAAATATTCGACAATATCGAACCCGTTTACATCAAATTATTCCTTATATCGAACAGTTTTTGTGCACAGTAATGTTGCAGTGATAATATATAGCAAAAACTATGGTTGCATCGAACAAAAATAGCAGCCGCTGCAAATATATCGAACTGCCAAGAGCGCTGTTTTTGCTCTGCAAGCTGGCTTTCCCCAACGCGAGCGGCGCATTGGGGGGAAAGCCAGCCTGAAAGCACGCCGCCTTGCTTTTTTTTTTTTTTTTTTTTCCGGGTGGCCGCGTCAATTTTTCGGAAGAAAAGAAAATATATTTTGCGGAGAGAGCGTGCTCCGTGCTCCCTCTCTCCGCTCCGTCCGCAAAAGAGAATATTATCTTCCAAATTGACTCGGCCGCCCAGAGAGAAAAAGCTAGTTTTGCTTTGCCAGTTGGCTTCCCCCAACGCACCACCTGTTTTAGGGAAAAGCCTACTTGCAGAGCAAACCGGCGCTCTTCAGGAGAAGGTGCTCCCGTTGGACGTACTCCGTGCTCTCGGCATAGTTCGGCACCAATATAGAAGACAGCGGCCTCGGCATTTTGGAGTCCGTCGATAGCGTAGAGGAAATATTGTTATCGCGGATGCAATGAAGAAAAAGCAGCAGAAGATGCAAGACTACTTCATTGTGTAATATTTCAGCAGAAAGTAGATTTTTGAGAGTCAAATTCATTAAAAATTTTATATCGAATTACCCGCTGTATTGAACTGGTAGACTTTTTTTTGCGAGTTCGATATAAACGGGTTTCACTTCACTCTGGCTTGGATTTACGGCCAGGTGGCGCAAGCTTCCGACCGTTTTCGACCATTTTGTGCTACCGAACTCGATAAAGGTTCAAAGGTGTTTATTGGCTAAACAACCATACGACCGAGGGCCTGAGGCAATCAAGAGGCAGAAGCCTGTGCATACATATGCTGATTTCCTCCTCGGCCATACGTTAACAGATGAAATGGAGATGTTACACTTGAAATTAACAAATACAGTATATCTAATACCAAATAAGGGCAAATATAAAACTATAGTTTGAATATATCTTGTGGTATTTTTTGCTTGTACTATTCGAACTATTCTATTCGAAATTATTCGGCCAAAATCGCTATTCGCTTCGAATTCGATTTGAACCCAAAATCCTCTATTCGCCCATGCCTAGTGTAAAGTCCTTCTCAGTCATCGCCAAAAATAGTTGTTCAGGTTTGGGAACGGGTCAGTCGTGTCCGGTCCTTTGCCTTGGTGCTGGTGTGAAAAAAGGTAGCTCTCCCCAAAACATGCCCCAAAAATCGTCAATGAGGTGACTGTCGATGACACTGTAGTGTTGTGTTATCCGAGGTCTTTCTCAAATAAATCCTTTTTGGATAACGCTGCACCGTGTGGTATGTACAATATATTGTTTGAATGTTAATACTCGCTAAATGCTACGTCCGAGTCACTGTCCATCAGTAAGCACGTTATTTGTGCACGTGAAATATGCATGCCTTTCGGCTTTCTGTTGTAAATTATTTTCAACAGCTAAGCGCTTTGACACGCAGCTGAGCGGCGCCGGTCAAAACTTGTAAAATAAAACAAACATTCCGGTCGGATTTGTATCTGTCGCTGCGCAGTACCCAACAAAAATATTTTACATTTTTTTCTTTGTTCTTAAATGTAGGGCAATGCTTTCTCAATTTCCTCGGGTAAATACATACACCATGAGATGCAAGAAAACAGCGAGAAAATATGAGAATTTGGCCGCCACCAGTGTTTGAAATTGCACCTACGCAGGGTGCGCCTATCGAAATCACAGTCCACTTTGTTAGGGTTAGCGGGACGCTGGTGAGAGACTAGACTCAAACCCAGTAACTCGGCTCGAAGAAGGTTCTCTTGTTCTTGAGGCTGAGAGTTTCTTGGAAAGGTGTATATAAACTGTGCCATGGAAAAGAGAGATTTGTCGCAGTTTTCCGATTGAGGGGATTTATAAATCTGCTTGCCATATGCGAAAATTCTTCTATTTCAAATCTGACAAAAAGAAAACAAGCACGAATGATGAATGCGTGCTGTCAAGACATTGCTGCCTGGCATATACTCTTGCATAATCGCGGTGGGTTAGCCCCGTTGAGTGCGCTTCTCACCGAGCTCCTGTGCACTGCGGGAAAGCAGCACCCGCGGAGCTCGCTGGCTCTGCGGGTATTGCTTTCCCACAGCGCACAGGTGCTCGGGGAGAACCGCAGTCAACGGGGCTAACCCACCACGATTAACATATCGCAGGTAACCTCGAAGCGAATATCGAATAGCGTATTATTCGAAAATTCAAATAGTCGCACAACACTACATATTAGACTGTTCAATCGAAAAACAACCGAAAACGACACTCGAGGGACAATATATTAATAACCATACTTTTATATTTATGCAACCTAACATTGAATACAGTCAATTTATACACTTAAGCAAAAGACTCTTCATCAAAAACAGGTCAGCTGTACAGTTTCCTGGGAGTAACCTCAACAGTGCACAGGAGTTGGAAACCAGGGCCAACTAAGCCTGTTAATAGAATACTACGTTGCACAAAAAGGATGCAACAAATGGTGCACTGCCCAACATTTTGCGTAGCATTGGGGCAAAATCGTGATTACACATTGCATTGCAAATCAGTAACAGTGTTGCTACAATTAATTGTCCCAGAAAGCCTGTGCCAAACAAAAAAAAAATCCAGTGCAAATAAAAACGCAAAATAATTGGGGTACTGCATCAAAAACTACAGTTGAAGGACTAGGACAGTATTCCCTGCAAGACAGTTCAGGCTGTATTATAAATGTCCAACAGTGGAGGCACGTGAATATTGGAGTTTTTCATCTAAATTAAAAAAGAAATCTGTTTTTGTCCCCCAAACATATGACTAGATATTTTAGGTTCAAATCGATCCAGGTCTGACATGCTTGGAACCCAACAGACACTCCCAACGCACCGAGCTTGAAATGCTTGACTGAAGCCAAGCAGCTGCAAGAAGTGTACCATGTAGTACTGTCGTCACTCGCTTTGTGAAGGACGCCAGTTTTGTTAAACTTTTGTGTGGTGTAAAACACACTATGGGTGACTACATTGCAAACAATAGCGGCATCTCTATTTTTCTACTACTCGCACACTCCACACATTACAGGGATCACAGAACGGTGAGCGTGACAGTTACACCCGTCAAAAGCATTGGCTTAATGTTGAGTTTGTTCCAAAGCACTTTTGCACTCCATTTATCCTTAAGTAATGGACACACGAGAGGCAAGCAAAGGATGACACACAGATCAAGATTCCTTGAATGCTTAGCAGTACTTGGCGAGTCAATGTTGGGGTTCTGGGTACCCCAAGCGTTTTGGCAAGCAATTTGCTGCACGACCAAATAATGCTCAGCTAAGCCAATGTAACAGTGACTAGCACTGAATAGTACTAGGAAACGGGCCCACGTGGTGCATCCATTAAAACAACCATGACATGTGTCGCAATGCAGGAGAGAAACTATAGAAAGATTCGGAATCGCACGGTAAGTGAGTCGAGCATTTCAGGGTAAGTGTGATCGTAGGGCAGTAACCGCATGTAAAAAATGTCGGAAAGAAATGACAAAGTTAAGGTGCGACATTCATGGAAGGGGGAAAGAAAGATACAGTAAGGTGACCTGGGATCCACCCTTGGACCCAAGACCACGCCCTTGATGGGTTAATACTGCGTGAAGACACAAGGACAAATAAAGCACTGAAAGGGAATAAATACGCGTAAGACATAAGCTGCAGTTAAGTGCGGAGCATTAAATGAATATGTTGAGCAAGGAAACTTGGCCAGAGTAGAGTGCCTCATAAAAAGCTTTGTTTCGCTCGCTGCATAAACAGAGGTAGCACCATAACGAGAACACAATGAGAATGCACATCGGGCTGCTTCAATCTCGCGCGCCAGTTTAGGGCAGTGACTGGGAAACTAGGCGGACGTCCACATCAAGACAATATGCCGACCATTCTTGCGATGTGTGCAACTAATTGCTACAATGTATTCTACCAATCAAACGCCTGAAGCCTTTGTTGTACCACTCCCAGATTCCAAAATTGCTGTCACCACATTCTACCCTCCACATGCAGCCTCGACACTCGCTTCCGCAGCTTTCACATCTCATGCACACTACTGCAATAGCAGACGACCGTCCACTTGCTTTCATGCAGGACAAGAAAGCGTGGGCCGTCCCTTTCGTTTCGTCTGGCCCCAGAACGAGAACGCTCGTCCACAAAGGCGCGTCGCTTGTCAGAAAGTTGCTACGTTTGTTTTACCCGCACCGGCCACACTGTGTGCACGCCATCATATTTGATGTATGAGTGCAGCCTACATCAAAACACAACCAACCGGAAGTACATTCCCCTGCGCTTTTCTGCGCCGATGCAGGCCGGTGCCGGTAAATCGAACGAGTTTAGTGTCGACACGCCGCGAAACTCGGAGTCTGCACTGGGAGCAAACCAAGCAAAAAGGGGCAGCCTACGCTTCTTGCCGTGCCACTAGACCACATGCGCAAGTTTTATTTCCTTTTCCTATCGCGCTTCCGCAGCCGAGGACCCCGAGGTCAAACGTGGCGCATCCGTTTCCTGGCGCGTCAATCCTTCGATCGGCGTCCGAATCGCCGTATCGTCTGCGTCGCCCGCCGCAGACAACGAAGGCCGAACCACGCCGCGGCTCCGGACGGCAGCTGGGGTCAACTGCTGCCGGCCTTGGTCGGGCCGAGGTCGCACCGAGAGGTTCCCAGGAGCCGCTCGAACGTCTCCATCCTGTGATGTGGCAGCGTGCGTACCACCTGCCAGGCGACCAGCGAAGCCAGCGGTGCTCCCGTGCAGAGGAACCCCAGGAGGAAGGCGAGGTAGCCGTGAGGCCACGATGTACGGCGCCGACCACGTCCACTGGAGCGCGAGGCACGAGCGCCAGCCAGAAACCCGAGGCCATGGGCGCCCCGGTCGTCAGGGCCAGGCGCCTCCGCCACAGCGCGTGCGTCAGGAAGACTACCAGCGGCACGTAGCAGAAGAGCAGCTGCACGCCGTGACGCAGGAATCAGCGATAGACGTCATAAAGGCTGGCTCGCAAATTCGCGTTTTAGTGCGACTGACAGCGTTACAATGGCTCGTGACCGCTAGTAGTAGTAGTAGAACACGCTTATTAAGGGAAAAGGGAAACCAAGACAGCTTGACTACAGTCATCTTATCTGGCAAGGGATGGGAGGTTGGACAGGGTGGTGGGTTGGGATTATGTGCAATGTGTCAGGTTCGCTGACCTAATGTAGCCGAGGAGCTGGTCCATGATCCATCTTTGTAGTACCGCGGGGTCTCGAAATCTGAGCGAAGCCATCGAAGTGACCGCGTAAACTGGCCCGGTAACATAATGCACTACGATCTACTGTGGATGTGCCCAAAGGTAATGAAAGCATCGCATAAAAATTAAAAAAAAACGTAATTACAAAGTAAAAAGTAAAAATAGAAAATAAATAAACAGTTTTCTTTAGTTACGGCGCCCGTCTGCCGACTGCACACCCTCCGACTGGCGCAACAACCAACACGATCGCAACAAAGGCCCCGGCGGCTTTACGTCAGTCCGGCAGCCGCTTGGTCGCGCCAAAAGCAGACCACGCGTAGCCAAAATTACTCAAAAAACCATTGGTCTTGTTTGTCCTGCGTTCATTTATCTTTTATCGAGAACGAAAAAAGAGATTGTGCACTGACCACAGCACCGAAAAAGCATGCACCGTTTACGATTAGAAAAGGTTGTCCTCTCTTGGCGCAACTGGGTGGCTGCAGAGCGGCCGTAAGCTGCCATAAGTCGCCGGGTCCGCCGCCGCCATACGTCGGTCGGAGGAAAAAATGGTCAGCAAACGGACGCCGTAGGTAGAGCATACCAGTTATCTACTTTTCACTCGGGTAAGTTTGTTCCTTAAAGTTTTCATGCGACGCCTCCACATAAATTTGGGACACTGCACCGGTTCTTGTGTGGGGTCACCCAGTCTTCATACTGCAGAGATCGTAAGTCTTGTTACCGGTCACGACGACAGAACACACCCGTGCCATCTACTATCGAGTTGTCCTGAAATACTTCCGATCTGCATATATGCCAGGCATTACTCTTTCGCCGTGTGCTCGAAATAAGTCTGACAGTGTTACAAGTAGAGTTCCATGTTTACGGGGTTTATTCTTCCTGGAATTCTGGGTAGACTTTTCGGGGTTTATATTTCTCCGCAGCACCGAGGAATTTTCGGCGTCGACTTTTGGTGTCAGACAAAAAGTTGGCATTTATCCATCCATGTAAAAAAAATGGGAAGTGGGCATGGGCTTCCCGGACCTCCATGGGACGTGCGCGCACGACCCGAACAGTTAGAAGACGTCCTGGTACCAAGGCCGAGAAACGAGATAAGGGGCGTGGTTCTGAGGGAAGAGGTATAGCCTCGCGGACAGTTCAGTGTGGGCTGTCTTCCCATTCGAAACAAGATAAAGCTGCAGGCAACAGTTTTCTTTCCGTGAAGCTCGGGTTTTCTTTTGTTTGGGGCAGCTCCGATTTGGGGTCTTTCGGTTTTCCCCAATTTTAGATAAAACTAGATATTTTTGGGGTTTGTTACCCCCCAATTTTGATAAAACTAGCTATTTTCGGGGTTTGCGGTATTTACCGAAAAACACGGCACGTAGTTATAAGCAGGATTACGCAATTTCTGACTTTATTTCTCGCAAAATTAGGAGGGCATTTTTCGGAGTTTGTTCTCCGCCGAAAATTTTGGGTTTATGTCGGAGTTTATTTTTGTTAGATCCCCAGTTCTCCGAAGTTCAAAATTTAATTTTAGGGCATTCCCAATTTTTAAAACTTCAGCAACTAAATAAATAAAGACCGCGGGACTACGACCCGTTGTCCCGAAAGAAACTCCAACGAGCCAAGAGGCAAGCCCCTTCTGTCAGTAGTTCAGAGATTTCGAGGGAAGATGAAGTGGCCTCCCCCACAGGATCACCGTCCCCGTCCCATCATAAAATCTATATTTGTAAAACACCGTCCTTTCTGCTTTTTTATTTTGGTCGTCGCAACATGTGAATTGACAAAAAATTTACCGGCAAGCGTTTTTCTAATCTTGTTTTCAGATTTATCTGAAAACGCGGCGCCCTTGTTACGAGCAATCGTTTCTCGCAGATAGCGTGTAGACTTGATTTCACAAATACTGCAAAATACTTTGCTCTAGTTACGTGCAGATCAGAAATGTTCCAGCGCTAGCCGACGGATGGCACCAATGTTCCCTCATCATAAGCAGCTGCGAGCGATTGCATACACTCGATCGCTCCCAGACGCAAGCACGCGAACCAGCCTATAGAAGAACTAAGGATCGGGAGCTTCTGGCGCAACTACGAGCGTCGCGCGATGTCGGGACTTTCCCTCAGACTACGGTGCCCGGCGCGACTCTCCGACCAGTGCATTTACCTTGTCCAAAAGTGGTCTCTTGATTTCCCCCGGACGACGTCACACAGCGTCATGCCGTTGCCAGCCGCGAACCTGGCTGTGTCGCAGCGGCGGTGGCGTATGTGGCAGACACCTTTTCTGTCGAGATTGCTCTCCAGGTTGACAGTTTGTGGAAGCTTCGGCGGCCGGGAGTCTGGACGCCACGACGATGGCAACGCTCGCGCTGACACGTGCTTTCTGCTGACGCGACGATCAGCAGAAAGCACGGTCAGTCCAGTGACGTCGATCGTCGCCACCTCGGGACTGCTCTCGACGCTTGGGCGGTACGCGACGTCAACGCACCGGTCGAAGACGCTTTCCGGGAACGGGCACGGCCGGCTACGGGCGCAGGTTAGAGCACATCACTCACGAAAGCCGTGGCGAAGAGGTAGGAGAGTCCGCTGGGCAGTAGCCTGCCCCTCAGGTAGGTGCCCCAGAGGAAGCACACCCCGTAGTGGCCGTCCACCAGCTCGCCCACGAACCAGGGGCCTGCAATTGGAACGCGCCAGCAAGACGTTTGAGTCGGATGCTACGGAAATGAGCAACGAGAAGGATGAGGTTTGCTCGGAAATAAAAGTAGAGATACAAAGCTACTTCCGGGTCCCGCGTACAAGCGTAGTACGCTTGTGTGCCTGACCCGGCGGTACGTCAACTAATGCAAGTATATGTGCGCAACGCATAGTGTTAAAGAAGCGATGTACAGCAGTCCCCTTCATTATAACGAAATCGTTTTATTCGAACTATTGCCTCTTATCGAAGTTCAACACGGTCCCGACCGAGACGCGTGCATCTCGAACCAAATTATTCCGAGCAAATCGGTGGCCGATCGCGCTTGTTGCGAAGGTTGAAGCGCTAATAGCGCACAAGCCCACACAGAGGCACACAGGAGACCCTTGTGTTCCCTCCCCCTCCTTCATTGAGGCAAACGGCGAACTGGGCAAACAGAAAACGGAGCACACCGCGCAATGGAGGGCGGAGCACTGCTTCTGATGTTGATGCGCCAGCGCGGCCAGGGAGCGGCGTCCACGTTACGACGCCACGCATGGCGCCCACAGCCAAACTTTTGTCAAAACTGAGTCAGTAAAGCGAAGGAACCCAGAGGAGATCATCCCTCCGAAGATCCTGACATGCGTGCCAGCAGCGTACACGTGCGTTATATGGGAGTGTTTGCCGAAAGTCGCTTCCATCTGCGAGGTTAAAAAAAGTGGCCGGCCCAAGTTCAAAATCGCCGAGGAATTCAACATTCCGGCATTGACCATTTGACACCGTCAACCATCTTGTGGAACAAGCAAGATTTACTAGACAGGTTCGAGAAGAGTTTCTCATGCAAAAGAAAGCGTGCCTGTGATTTGAAGATAGAAACCGCCAAATAATTTGCGCATGTCTGATTTTCTAGCGCAAGCATGCTTGCCGAGCCGGCGCATGATTCCCAGAGCTCCAACGAGGATAACTTCAGTTCGCCCACACTTGGTGATGCGGACATTCCCATTGTTGCTCAAAGCCATGGATGCTACGATCGAGATGTGCGGCCAAGGCAAGGACAAAGAGACGTCAAAGAGGCACCTCGAGAAATACTCAACGACTGGAGATGCTAAACATCCTACGGCTGCTTCGGAATAAAGTGGAGGCAGCAGCGGTGACATTGCCCTTGCGATGCCTGAAGCAACTCGAGGAGTGGACAGATGTCCGGAAAAAATTATTGGCAAACTCCGCTTCATCATTTTCTACTTCTTAGTAAAGGTGCCGCGAGAAGATAGCGGTAGCTGTCCAGAGTTTTGTGTCGAGATTTCTTTGTCCATGGCACAAAACTGGGGAAACTAGCCTTTAACAGCTCCGCTGTAAAAAAGAATTTCATAGCACTTGAAACAGAAACACCAGTCGTATTTGACCGATGACCTCATCGCACCACGAGGCTCAAACTGGGGCGACATAAACAAACCGGGAGCATCCATCGCGATGGCGTCTGCTGCCCAGTGTGCCCAGCCAGATCTAGCTTTTTCTCACTGTTGTCAGACCTTTTGAAAGGGGTCTGTCGTGAATTACCCTCTCCTCAAAAGTTTGTATGAAGTAGATTTACTAATCCCCTTCCTATCAATAGACATGAACGGAGAAAAGAGGGCAAACATTTTGGTGCCAGAAAATGTTTTTCCAAGTGAGCCTCCAACGTCCATTCCCAGGCACGAAACTAGGGTCAACACTACAGCCGCCATTCACAATCATTGCTGCCAGCATAACGACATTGCCCAAGCTTCCCAACACCGTACCCAAAGCTCAGGAAGTGACATTTTCTAATCGTAATAATCACCAACTGCACCCACTCTGCACCAGGCGCCAAAATGGTGGCACCCACAGGAAAGTCGAGGAATAAAGCGCCGACACAGTAAGCGTAGCTTATTATTTAGTGGCCTCACCAGGTACAATAGAGTGCTTTCACAGAAAGGAGAAAAGCAGGACAAGATCTTCCCAAAAATCCCCCCCCCCTCCTTTCTACTTTAGCGGAGCAAACACTGCAGAGGAGGAAACCACCAACCATGGAGAGCAGAAAGTTCCGTGCAAGAAAAGTCTCACTCTTTCTTATATTGCACTGGACCAGATGACTCGTTGCCGCTCGACATGATTTCACGGGCACGGACGGGCAGAGAAAGAACTGTAGAAAAGGACCGAACGTTAACGAACCCACAGCCACGTAGACCGGGAAAAGCAGCAGCGGCCAAAACAGGACGTCCACGGACACAAGCAGGTGCATCCGCAGCACAAAGCCGCTGCAGCAGCCACGACAGCCGCCCGCACTGCCCCTTCCGAGCTGCCCTGCACCAGAAAGTTTCCGACCTCAGACGCGTACGCCGGCACGCACAAGGGGACAGAGCAGAGGAGCTCACCATTGCACGAGGCCTGAACCAGCTTGAACCAGCAGAGGGGAAGCAGGCAGGCACACACCAGCAGACCGAACAGGGCTTGGAGCTGCAGCAAAAAAGTCAACCCCGCCGCTTCTTACTATACCTGCTGCGTTGCTGCGAGAACTTGTGGATTTTAGGCGACACACCGTATTTACTCGCACAATGAACGCACTCGCGTAATGAACGCACCCCCCAAGTCGGCTCTCAAAATTTCGACTTTTTTTTTCACTCGCGTAATAAACGCACCTCCAACTCGGACGTCAAAATTTTGACCCCCTCCCCCCACGCACGCGAAATGAACGCACTTTTCTATCCTGGTGCAGCGAGGTCGCGAATGCATGGGCAGCGTGAGCGAACAAAACGCCTTGTAAAAGGCGTTAAAAAAATAAAAAAGATCCAACGGAAGCAAAAAAAAAGCATTAAAAGAGCTCTTTTTTTTTTTGCACAGCGCAGTCTGGATTTTGGGTTGCGCGCCGTGCGCAAAGAGTTAAGAAAGAGAAGCGGAGAAGCCCTCGCCTAAGCAAAGCGAAACAAAACAGCTTGCGAAAGGCGGCAAAAAAAAAAAAATCCACGGAACCTAGAGAAAAAAACAAACAAAGGAACTTTTTTTTTCTTTTTGCACAGCGCAGTTTGGTTTTGGGGTCGCGCGCGCAAGAAGATAGGAAAGAGAAGCGGTGAAGCCCTCGCCAAAGCAAAGCAAAACAGCTTGCGAAAGACGGCAAACAAAAAAAAAACAATCCACGGATTTAAGAAAAAAACAACATAAGAGCTTTTTTTTTTTTTTTTTTGCACAACGCAGTTTGGTTTTAGGGTCGCGCGCCGCGCCGCAAGGAGATAAGAAAGAAAAGCGGAGAAGCCCTCGCCTAAGCAAAGCGCACATAAGGAAGATCCTGCCCTCGCCTGCCTCCTCCTCGCACTTTGGAAAGAGAAGCGAGAAGCCCTCGAAATGAACGCACTTTTCTATCCTGGTGCAGCGAGGTCGCGAATGCATGGGCAGGGTGGGCAAACAAAACAACTTGCGAAAGGCGGAAAAAGAAAAAAAAAAAAACACGGAAGCAAAAAAAAAAACATGAGAGGAGCATTTTTTTTTTTTTTGCGCATCGCAGTTTGGTTTTGGAGTCGCCGCGCCGCGCGCAAAGAGATAAGAAGTTACGTCGATTTTTGCGGGATAAAAGGTCCGTTCATTGTGCCAGTAAATAAGGACGCAAAAATTTTACCTCGCGTAATGAACGCACCCCCAACTTTGCCTCGATTTTTCGGGAAAAAAAGTGCGTTCATTCTGCGAGTAAATACAGTACCACCCAGGCGGTCGCCAGATTTCCTGTACTATAGACGTATTGCAAACGGGGGCGTCTGGCCGCCGCCATGTTCCCTGCATCGGGAGAGGAAGGACTTGAAATTGTGAGCCTGCCGAAGCTAGAGTGCCTTCCAAGGGTGCGCTTCGCATAGAGTGATGCCAACTGCCTGTTTCCCTTTCCCCACACCCTCTTCCGCCGCCATTTTGTTCCTCATTGTTTCCCCGTGCGCCGGAAGGTGTCCTTTGTGTTCATCAGAACTCCCACCCGAGAGGCGAAAATGCTAACTCTCCTCCCTCCGTGGGTTCCACAACACCGCTGCTCCGAACTTGGCCAGAGATAAGGTGCTTGTTTCCGGGAGGGTTATAAGCCCCACGGATTATCGCCGAGAACCAAAATGGCTGCTGGTTTGTCGGCGAGTGGTATTACAAAGGGTGGCATCACCTAGCAAAGCGCACATGAAGGCTCCCTAGCCGGAAGCCACTCATCACACGCGTGCTGCACGTGCTTGAACGCATGGGGCACTGGTCGGGACGTCGTGCTTGCAAATGTGTATAATCTGCAGACTATACGGCGTGTTCGTTTTTGTAGTGTTAGATACATCGGCCGAGGTTGAGCAGTTTCGCGTGGCTCTCATGAGCCGTGCTCATTATAAAGCCGCGCGGCCACGCGCGCGGCGGCGGTGGCTCCTTTGCCGCCGCCGCGCGCTTTGCATAATGAGCACGGCTCATTATGAGAGCCACTGCGAAGCCGCCGCCGTTCGCTCCGCCGCCGCCGCGACCGCCTTGCGGATCGGCGCATTCCAGAGGAGTGACATCATAGCCGCGGCAGACACACTGGTGCCGCCGCGTGCCCAGCTTCGCGCCTCCGTTGCTCAGTAGCCAAGTCTAACGCTGCACCAGAGCCGCTTGATAGCGGCTCTCATTTCGTGCGCATAAGCTCACGCTTACGTATAACCTGGCATAGCCGAGCTAAGCCACCGCAGTTTTTTAAGCTTAACAGATTTGCTCTGAAAAAGCCGTGAAAGCTGCACTTGTGCAGTTTGTGCAGGTGAGTTTTACACGCAGGGAGACATAGTATAGGGGGCTAATCGTAACGATCAGTCGGCTAATAAGGTAAAATTTGTCAACTTTTTAATTTGTGAAAATAGAAATATGGTTCCAATTAGAAATTTGCTAGGCGTCACAGAAAACCACTACATAAATCAATAATATTTAGAAAGACTGAGTGCGTGAGAAGTGCAGTAGGGCACTAAAGTTACCACTTGTGAAGCAGGAGCAAGGCTACCAGCGCGGCCGCTGCGATTTTCCTGTCTCTTATTGTCGCCGCAGTTTGGTACTGGTTGTACCAGTCGTACCTTTAGAGCACTCCAACGCCTTCCGACAAACTCAAAGTATTCCTACATAAGTGATTAATTTAGTGGTTTCCGTTGACCCCCAGCAAGTTTATAATTCGAACCATATGAAGTTAATTAACAAATTTTTACTTAATAAGCTGACTGATCATTACCATGTCCCCCTGGCCGTAGAACTCACGTGCGTAGACTGTAGCTTTCATGACTTTTTTTAGACAAATCTTTTAAGCTTAAAAAAATGAACACCCTGTATGTGTTAAAAGGCTGAAACTTTATGTGGCGCGGACTACATGAGAATTTGTTTTTATGATGGGACGCAAGTCGAATTTGCAAATGACAGATTCCGTTAATGGGGACCTCTGTATGATGCAAGTGTCTTTGTGACCAAATAAAGCAGGCATTTGTGAATGTGTGTTGTGTACGAGAATATTCGACATGTAAACTAGGCATCATGTGCAAACTGTCTAGAGAAAATCTCTTTCTTTTCACCGAAATTTGCCCCTTCGGACTACAGTCCGAAAGATATGGCACAAAACTAATTCTTTTTGGAAGCCCAATGTTCCTCAAAGGAGGAGGGGGACTTGTCGAGACAGTTATGCACAAATATTTTCTATGCCCTTTCCCCAACAAACCGCCAGCTGAAATCAAGATGCCAACGTGAAAAATGGCCGCCGTACCGCCGAGATGCCGCCTTGCAGGAGCAACCGGATGGCGAGCGAAAAGACAGGCCGTGCACCGTCCAGCGAGAACTCCGTCCGGTGTTCGGCGAGCACCGTGTTGTTCACGTCCGTCACCTGCACGTGCAGCTCGTGCAGTCCGTTGGTGAAGCGTTGGGGCGCCCAGGGTGCCACCCACAGCGGTGAACCGTTCACGTGCCGCAGCGAAGCCCACTCTCCGCCATCCACGCTGAAGCGGGCTCGCGCCACAGGCTCCGGGGAGAACACCAGCACCCTTCGGAGGAAGGACGAATCGCGTCGGAAACTGTTTTCTCTAAAGCATCACGAAGAAGAAAATAAGACATTACATCGCGGGTCCTATAGCTGGGTTCCTGTGAGCCCGAGGTTCCAGATTTCAAGCTTCCTCGATCGTCCCCGACCCTATATAACATGTTTTTCCAAATTAAGCACTATCCGCTGTATAACTATGAGCCTAACAACTCCCTAGGAGCCAAACAACTCCCTAGCATGTGCATTAGTATTATTTACAGAGTCTGTGAACTACAGCCCTCTTTTATTGCATCAATGTCGAGGCCAGGATTAGGCATTCCTCGCATCTCATCCGAGCCAGATGAGGGTTCATCGAGATCCTAAAGTTCGAGATCTAGGGCTGGGGTCTCTAAACATTTTGGCTAAGGGGAAGCATTGGAGATTTGTCGCTGTCTCGAGGGCAGGAAAATAGATAAAAGAATATAAAGTAGAAAATAATACCAAACAAACAAACCTAAATACGGATTTATATACAAAAAATATTAAGTAGAGGAAAAAAAAAATTGAAGGTGGGTGGACAAATATACCTTAATTTTAAATTAACTATGTCGCTAATTATGACATTACAAAATAACAGCGAAGCAGAACACTCCTCGTACATAAATCGAAGCACGTATGAAGTTTGGCACATTCACACGGGGCAGAAGGCTAGTGAGAATAGTAGCTCTGGAGATGACAATGTGCAATACTTGGGACACGGGATACTAAGCACAATATGCGTGAGAATGCAAAGGAACTTTAACGTATTTACACAGGCATGAAACAGGGGACGATGAAAATGTGCAGTAACTAACACGGCGAGAGGACCCGCGTTTTGATGCAGTTTTTTCCGATATCTTCGTTTGCACTTTTTGGTGCGCACTGCGGTTTTCTTCTTCTGTGGGTAGCAGTGGGCCACACGTTACTGGAAAGACCGCGGCCATCCGCGGGCCCGGGTTTCTAAGAACCCAGGGGTTCCCCAGGTTATCCTCGAGCATTCTCCCCAGCTCCCAAATTTTGTTGACTGCCCCTACCTCCAGGTAAAATGTTCTTCCAGCTTATGCACTATTTTAGACGACCTGAGCCATCCGTTGATGCACAATTATGTGCTAAGCACTTCCTAGTATGTGCACTATCGTTTACAAGCCCCGTAGGTTCCGTACTGATTTAGTGCATTTGTGCGGAAACCAGACTCCTGACCTATGGGAATAAGCTTGCCGGTAAGCCCAGAATTTCCGGAAAAATTGCCCCATCTGAAGTAGGCCTAACGTAGCATCCGCTTCTTGCATCGAGGTTGCACACACCTGACATGTGTCGACCTAGCCATGCGTCCCAGTGGCTCGATGGACGGCATGGACAACAGGGCACTTTTGGGGTTGGTAACCAGGATGATTGGCCACTGCCTATAGGTGACGTCCACAAAGCTGAACAGGCCATGGTCCACTGCAGCCAGACGGTATCTGGGGCGAGGAAACAGCACCGAATGAACACAAGGGTGAAGATAGACCAAAACAGGACAGGACAGGGTACCTAGGATGTCCGTTCTCCTGCGTCTGAGGGCAGAGGGCCAGCGCGGAGATTACGCACAAAGAAAGCCAGTCAGTGGCATCAAGCATCGAGCAAAAGAAAACATCAGTTCCGTCGAGGTATCAATGCCACCATAGAAGGTAAGGGTATGATGAAAGCATCGGTGCCAAGAAAATTACCTCTAATTTAAGCCAGTGTATTTTTGTTGGAAACGCCTTAGACTAAAATTAATGCATAACATAGAAAACTCTAATGAGACAAGAATGGACAAAAGTGGGTTTTTGTGTCCACCATATTTCATTTCACCGATGGCTGGATCACGCTTGCAAAATAAAAGAATTCAACTGTAGGTCTGACGCTTTCAAATGCTTGTTTTTTTCCACACGACTACACAAGCCTTCATGCCATGCTCTCTAGCTGCTTCAAGCCTGACATAGTCTTATCTTCCTCAGTGGCAAGGGAAGTGTCCAGCCTTTACTTTCATGCACAAGGGGTACCAACAACCTATGAACGTTCTTCAGGTTTCTCATCAGCGGCTGCGACACACATGGGAGAGAGTGGCGAGTGACACATTTTGCCGGAAAGCTCCCAAAAATCACTGCTCGGTGTCCGTGCCTTACCTAGTATTCACGAAGAGCAAACAATAGTAAGGCTTTTGGTGTACTCTCTGACCCAAGAACTTTAGTAGTCATTATTTATTTTTTTTGTGCGAGTTTGTCGACAGTTTTTACAAAGCTTGTGTCCATAATAATGACAGAAAACTGCATGTACTTGCCCAGTCTTTTCCTAATCTAGCTGTCCATAACTTTTATATTAACAAGGCAGAATTGTATGGGGATGGATTGATATCCGAAAATTGTCTATATAAAGTCATGTCTCGTTAATATGGTCCCCGTTAATATGGACACCCTGCATTATGGACAAAATGTTCATAGTGCGTAGGAAAAGCACTCCCTGCTCTCCCTACGCGCATAGGAAGGGCAGGGAGTGTTTACTGTCGGAACGGTAGCCTGCACCCTTTCCCCGAACACTGCTGATGCTGCGCGACTCCCTAACCCCAAAATAAAATGAGCAAAAAAATAAAAATAAACGGCTTCAGCAAGTTTAGTATGTTGACAACAATGGTTGTGCAATCAGACTTTGCATGCCTCATCTTTGTTTATCTTTTTCTTTTGCCATTATTGCTTTGCCCGTTTTTTTTTTTTTGCCTTTCTTTTTTGTTGCCTGAATTTTGTGAGCGTTTTTTTTTGTTGCTTGATTAACTTTTTTTATAATTTTTTTATGCGCCTTGCTTTTCAGTTTTTCTTTCATTATTTTTTTTTTACTTTCGTGTTTTGTCGTTTATGCTGCGTGGAGGTCCCAGCCAGTGGCGCGTGTAAAGTATAAAGGCTGAACCGCGATGCAAGCGATTTGGCGAGCAACGAGACAAGCGACGGCGACCGGCTTAGCTGTTGCAAGGTCAGTCGCACTACAGGGCAAACCGCATGACAGCAATGGGAGCAAGCGACCAAGGCGATGAGCGACGTTTCCTAGAAATCCAAAACCAAGCGATGCAATGGGCGACAGTGAGAAATCTTCGTCGCTCGTCGCCAACCCTTGTCGCTGTCGCCATCGCTCGCTAAATCGCTTACATGCGGTTCGGCCTCAAGCGCGGCGGTGTTTGCGGTCTCCAGCAACTACGCTCTACTGTATTTAGCGGCTCTTGGATGCTCCATTTGGTAAGCTCCCATTTGTTGCGACCTTCGTTATTAGCAGAGACGCCAGGAAATTTTAACTGTAGCTTAATTTAATATATTTTTGTATATCAAATTATTGATATATCAAACTATATTATGATCCCCTCTGAACTCGATATATCCGGGTTCGACTGTATAGCTACTGCGAGATGGCGCCACCGGTCCTTGCGCGTCTCGACTAAACTGGCACATGCAACCGTTCTCGAGTACGGATCTAGTCTCTCCAGTACGGATCGGAGCTACTCTTTCAAAGCAGGCTCCTATGGCAGTTTCCCAACTGAGTTGTTCTAGTAACGTTGAACCCAGACGAGCGTTAGGCTTACCACGGCAGGAGGTGATTTGCAATCCTGCTACTTCGTTGAGTTTTACGATTAGCTAAAACGCGTTAAATTTTGCATACGGTTTTGCCGAACGGAGCAGCTGCACCATTCATGATTTCGGAACTGTGTGCTCCAAAAACGACTTGCTAAAACTCCTTATTGGAAGGTGTAAAGAAACTACTTGATATTCAAATAAAAACTATTTGGCCCAAAACCACTATTCGCTTTAAATTCAAAATACCCGATTAGCACATGCCTAGGTACTCTACAGCAGGATGTACATATTAATTAGACACAATGGTTCCCATTGAGAATAAAAACTTATTAAACTGTACTTTAAGGTGTAACTAAATTTACAGTTAATTTCTCTTCAACACTGTTTTCAGTGATTGGGTGGATTGGTGCATCAATCTGCCATGTTTAAAAAGACACCTACATTAAAACCCTGAGCAAGCGCCCACTAAGAATTCGGATATAATCACGTAAAGCTGGGGGATGGGCACTCCTTAGGTCAACAATATGTGAAGACGTGTCCTTTGTGTATTCTCCGAATGTTACAAAATTGGGGGGGTTGGTGCCTATTTTGGAATGGACGGATGCTCGGCATCTTACAGCATAGTAAGAAAAAAACAATGTTCTAGATAGAGTAATTTTAATCGCAGAATCTACCTCAAACCAAAAAAAGCGATTTATATTGATCGTTTTGTGTTCTCTTGTTTCTTTTCTAAGTTGCGATTTTTTAAAATTTTAACCCTTCCACAAGCAGTTTTGACCGAGTGCTGCAGCAGCCTTCGAGCACCTTGGAACGAGTGCGGCATCAGTTCTCATCGAAGATGGCAGCGAGTTCTGCTACTCTGACAAATATATGGCAGAAGCCTGCGACTCACGTGCGTCCATGCTTCCAGTCCGCCAACTCCAATTCGAGGGCCCCTGTCGGCTGGAGCAGGTAGAGTTCCCGAAAGAGTCCGCCAAACGTGTGGAAGTGTCCGCACAGGTAGGGCCCGCTGTGCCTACAGTGCGTGTTTGGAAAACGAAATTCAACAGGCATCAGCGGCAGACTCAGTGCTGCGTAGTATTAAGATCTGTAAAAGTTACGCGTCAAAAGTAACAAAATTACAGTTACTGCCACACGAGCTAAAATGTAATTAAGTTACAGTTACATGCGTACAATTGTAACTCGTTAAAGTTAATCACTGAAAAATGAAACCGAGTTACATAACAGTTTCAGTTGCCTGTAACATATTGCGTGAAGAACGGCTATAGGTGCTGTGATTATCGACTTGATTTAGTTAACATTTATTTTGAATGGATGAATGGTACCTTTGTGTCGGGCGGTAGCTTGCACCACTTGGCCTAAATTAGGTTCTGATGGTGAACACCGTTGCCAGGCTAAATGAAAGTTTTCCACAAACAACATTGCCTCCACCCAATGAGAGCATCAAGTACTTTGGAAAGTAACTAAACAAAGTTACAAGTTACACGAAGATGTAATTAAGTTAAGTTAGTTACAAACATTTCAATGTAATTTAAGAAATATTTAGTTACAGAAAATGTAACTAATTTCAGTAGCTTTACTTGTAATTAGTTTACAGCTCTGGTCGTACTTCCGTAATGGACAAGAGTTTTCAAATGTGCATGCAGGAATTTACTCGTACACACACAAAAAACTCTTATCACCTTGCGAAGTTTTGCCAAAGAAACGAGTTTAATTACATATTGTAAGCAACAACAGACTTGACTACGGTGCTCTTCACCAAGTAAGTTTTTTGTTCTGCCATCTTCACCATACATTTCTTCAATTAATCTTGAGAAAACTTAAGGGGAGACACTACCTTTCAAAACAAAAAATACTAAAAACACACATTTTTGAAATTGTGTTTTTTGAAGATTGGCAGGCACTTATCTTGTCCTGAAGGATTTTCGTGAAATGTCTTTCTTATCTTGAAAGACTGCCTTGGAAACAAAGTAGAATGGGTCTCGGGATGTCTTTTGCTATAATTCCCGAGTAAACTACCACTTTGCTATTTTATGGGAGCCATATCTCCACTTGCACATATCCCAACCTTAATAAATTTTTTCTTCTCTGGTAGGTGTGTGTGGGACATATGCAATAAGGGGTATGAATATATTAAATATGCTATCGGGCTTATTTTAGGTGCCTTTTAGGCATCCAGCAATAAATCATTTTGAAACTGGAAAATTCAGAAGTGTCCTGAAAAGCCTACTGTAAATCATATAAAGCTTTCATTTGTGCCTTTTTGGATCCCACATACCTTTTAGTTTATTCATATGTGTTTATTTTATAATTTCAGTATTTCAATTTGCCTTAACCTTTCCCATAATCTTTGCAACTTAAATTTTCAATATTTGCAGAACTAATTAGGTTACATCAAACCAAGTACATATTTGTAATCAGATTCTAACAACCAATAAGCTATGTAAATTTTATTTGAATTTAATCACAAGTTATATATAAAAAAAGCTCTAGAGGCAGTGTTGCCCCATAACGCTTGATAAACAACATCTGGTACCTACACTTGTGCTAGTGGCAGCTCATGTTACTTATGCCACCACACCTTTTATATGAGTTCTACTGTCCTTTCATTGCATGCACTTACAAATAAACATATGAGGCAGACAATTGAACTAACTAAGACTCAGTCGTTCTATATGTACAGCGATCGACCTGTGCTTTCTATGACACGATTAATTAATCTCAGTATCATATTCTTCTTAACAATTCCTTTTTAGCTCGTGCGAATGGGGAAACACCTGGCAAATGTCAATAAATTTCCGCAAAACCTTTTTTATCTCCTTTTCTAGGCGCTCATTCCCTTAGATATTTCCCTATTCATACAACAACTTTTTTCTGGAAAGGGTGTTTGAATGCAAGCACCTATAGATCTTTTTTTCACGCATGGCATGTCCTGGCCCAAGCAAATTGATTTCATGTGGAACAAGGTACCTTAAAAGACTAGGACACCTTCGGTATACCTTGTGTTCAGCCTCAACACATACAAACCTCCTGACATGTCAAACTTTAATCCGGTCAATCCTTGAATACGGCTCCGTAATTTGGAACCCTCACAAGGAATCTGATATCAACAATGTTGAAGCTACCCAGAAGAAAGTTGTATGTTTTATCTGCCACCGGCATGAGATTTTTCACCTTTCCCCACTTTTCGAACATTGTAACACCAAACGCCTAAAAATTCCAACAGTTTCATTAACTCATCATGTGTTGCATCATTAAATATGTATTTAAATTTTGTAGATGAATGTTCCTCAAGAAGTTAACCCCACCTAAACATTTCACCTTTCCATCAACATACAGATTTGTTTAAACAGTTTTTTTTCTCTCCCATTATTGAAATATGGAACTCGTTGCCCAGCAATGTCAGTTTACTACCACTCCCATTTATGTCTGCCACTGATACCGACTGATAGCATTTTGCATTCATTACAGTTTATTTTCTATTCTCGTATATTGTTTTATTTTTTGTTATATGCTTTGTAAAATTTTTTCCCCACTCCTGCAATAGCCCCAGCGAGGTTGAAGTATTTTAAAATAAATAAATAAATAAAATAAATTAATACCTCATGAGCTCCCTGATCTCGACGGAGGCGACGCTGGATGTCGGGTGGTGACCAAACCAGACGGTGAAGTTGCTTCGTCTGCTCTCCTCCTTCATCTCCAGCAGGGCACTCAGTTGGTCCTGTGAATGGCGGGACGCGCGGAAACCATCAAGCACGGGTCACCCGCAAGTGTAGGTACTGCTAATCCGTATCCTGCGTACGTTTTGCAACCACACAGTACTGCACCCTAGCATGTACTACTGATAGATGTGCAGGCTTACCTCCGGCAAGGAGCCCACGAAGTTGAAGGGCCGTTTGATGCCAGGATCGGTGCAAGTGTCAACGGCGATAAAGCTGTAGGTGTCCGCGCCCTCCCGGTGGGTATACGAGTAGGAATGAGGGTGGACGCGGCCCCTAACGGAGTAGACCCTGCATGCACGCGCGAGCATCATGGACCCGACAGATGGATGGAGGCACACGGATCAACCGTTTAAATTAGGTGGTGTCTTGCGCCACCTATAGTTGATGACGGGTTAATAATTCGGTAAATGCTCCTCCTCAAGCACAAGCTCTCTGCCTTTGATCATACTTTGACACGTGCGCAATCAAAGCATGGCAGAAGGCGACAAGGCCACGCTGGAGTTGGTGCTTCTATTGAATTCTTAACCTGCCACCAACTATAATTGGTGTTTTTAATATCAACAGTCAACTTGTTGATACGTCTGGAACCTACCTGCACCCCCAGTGGTACGAAACTATGTTAACTCTTGGGCCCGGTAATGTCAAAGATTATTGACGTTACTAAGCTGAGATAGAAATATTACTACTTACTACCACTCTTGTGGCTACACACTGGAAACAGTGTGGTAGTTTCTTCCCCCCCTCCCCCGTGATGGCATACAAAAGCAACAAGTCGTAAGTGGTACAGTTACAATGCAAGCAGTATTGCATTGCAAAATCTGTGGACAGTACAGTCAAATATAAACTGCCATAGTGCCTCGGTGAGTTCGCATTTACAGACTCGAACAATAAACAGGAAGTGAATAATCAATAGACAAAAGATAAACAAAAAGAATAAAAGCCGATTAAGAACAGAAAAATTTAATAAACATTTCTTGCATCTTGCAGTAAACGTCAACCAGAGCTTCACTTTTGAATCCGCCACTCATATGCAGACAGACTTCTTGCCATTTTCGAGGCACAGGCAGATAGCACCAGACTCACCAATCCCTCCGACCACTTACCGGTAAAAGTTGTGGTCACTCCCGAACGAGGCCAAGTTGAGGTTGTCTGCAAAGAGGACAAAGAAAGTGGCCAAATGCTATAACATGAGCGAGCCACACTAGCCAAATGCATAAGACCAGCCATGTTGTGTACCTCCTCATACGTACTATACAACGAAGGACATCCCAAACTGACCAAGTTTCGTACAAGTGCAGCCACTGGCACAGAGCAATAGGATGTTTCTGTCTGCTAGTGGGTTTCTCAGAACAAATAGCATATACATCAGCAGCTGTGTGTTCTAATAAACATACAAAGATGTCCTACACAGCCATTATGAATGACTTGGTGAATCCAACAGAAATGTACCTCATGCACGGGAACATTTTTTTAGAGTGACAGCAGGCAAGGCTTTGAAATGTGTGATGTACGGGAGAAAACGGTGGACATGTTTGATGAATAAAAACAAGACAAACTTTTTTCAGATCCCATTTTAAGCAATGGACGGAAAGATTTTGAAAGGCATTTGCCACTCTCACAAGTAGCACATAGGGCTGTCAATGACTGTCCATATCAACTCCGATCGTTCTTGGGTAGTAATTCGATTACAGTAATTGCATTACTTAATTTAAATTACTTTTTGAATAAGTCATAACTGTAATCCACTATTTTCACTGAAAATATCTGTAACTCAATTACTGTTATCAATCAGTGGTAAATTCGAATTGCAGCAACTTTTGCACTAATTCTTTAATCCTGAAGATCACATCCAGAGCTCCAACCAGCGTGTAGGGGCTGGCTTTGATAGTGCACTGCACTTGCGCAAGCGTCTAAATCACAGCACAAGCCAGAAGGGCTGTCTTCTGTTGTCAGGATGAAGATAAAAAGTTAAAAAAATAGATTTTAATGTGTACGTTGAATATTTTACCCACAATCTAAGTGACCCTTTTCCGGAATATGATAGTAATAAGATTTAGAAATTCCACGCATAGAAATGCAGGCATGTCCTCTTTGTCACAAAGCACATACAGTCGAATCTCGTTGATTCAAACTCAAGGGGGACCGAAAATTTGTTTGAATTAAACGGAGTTCGAATTAAAGAAAGCTCATTAAATGGAGTACTTACGTGCAGCGCTGCATTGGGCGGCGCATGTGCACTGAGCTAACACATGAGTGACGAGTTCCGGGACATTTATTTACACTGATCACCAACGGAAGTAATCCGTGATGCATGCCTGTGCGCGCATGCGTTCCTCAGTCGTGAATGAACAAACATCGTTTGGAGCTTGGAGACTAGCTCTAACGCGGCATCAGCATTCCCTTGGCACGAGAAGTAGCGCGCAATTGTGTCCAGCGCCGACGCTACGTTAGTTGCACTAGGTGGGGGCATTTCTTCGCTGGCATCAGAACCTTTGCCACTGAGGGTTGAAGGGTCTTCAGATGTGGCCTGTTGAAAGCACGTAGCCTGAATGATCTCGGCGTCAGTTATCCATGACGCTTGGAATCCAGATAACATCAGTCGCGCTCCCGCCGGAAACATGCCGAAGCGCAGCAACGTGCCAGTGCAAGGCAAAAACGTAACTGTCGCGCTCCCGCCGAAAATTAACCGAAAACACGCCGAAGAGCAGTGGCGCAGCACCGCGAACGTGCAAGAGAGAAAACGACAACCGCCGCTGCCAGCACCGCACCGCTCATCGCACCATTGAAGGCCACCACGTCATCGGTTGTCATGGTTACTTGGAACTGAAGTCGGGAGTAGCAGCTGGCGCACGGCGTAGTGCGGCCACACGGCCGGATCGGAGGCGCTGCCGCGTGAGTTAGCCTGCTCCTAAGAGCATGGTCGGCGGCACGGGATGTTCGAATTAACCAGCGCGAACGCTTAAGCGTTCGAATTAGCAGGCGTTTCTGCACATTGAAATACATATAGTGCGGACCGGACCACAGCGTCAGTTCGAATAAACCGAAAGTTAGAATTAAGCGTGTTCTAATTAACGAGATTCGACTGTAGTGAGCTAACCAGCGATTTTCGGAGAAACCTCAATGAATAGACAAGAAAACTGTTTCGGACTCCCCCAAAAACTGATGCTTCAGCTGCAGCACTGAATACAATGTCCCACCTGCCATGGCATGCTCTGTGTGACCTGTATGAGCACATTTCATCCCTTCATTCGTTATAATAACTGCCTTCCAGCTGCAAAAGAAAAACAGGAAAAACCAGCTATGTCTTGTTCATGCTGACTGCCATGCACTGTGTATGTTGCTGCAGAAAAAATGCTGTCAAATAAACTTCACCAAAGTTGTGTACCAAAGTGGGGGAATGGAAAGCAGTAATTGTGTTTGAATTTAAAACATACTGCATTCTGTAAATTACCGATTATCATGTATCTATGTCACAATAAGGGTCCACAACCTACTTCTGAAACCTTGGAAGTACGAGGAAAGGACATATGAAGCACCCACCCCAGAAAACTTCTGAGCCCACCAAGCTAAACGCAGTGCCCCTTGCTGTCAGGTGCTTCTCGGAGATGCCAGTGAAAAGCACTAACGCTCTACACGCGCGCATCAGCGTGAGGCGCTAAAGCTTAGCGCAAAAGCGCCAGTGCAAAGCAGACTTGACAGAAGCAACTGCCTTAAAGGGGTACTCCGCCGTTTTCTTCATAGTCCCCGATTTGCCTAAAAGCTTGCTAAAAACACCAACAAACATCGCTGAACTAGTAACCCAAATATTTGGACAAAATAACTTTTTTTCGCGAAGTTACAGAATTTACAATTTTGGTCCTCATCGTGTTTTTCAAAGTGAAAAGCTCTACTGGCAACATTGAAAAAGTGACGTCATGGGTAGGCAAGGGTTCACTCTTTGGGCTGTAGACTTTGTTCCCAACTGATTACAAACAGTTTTATGGTGTCAAATGAATGCTTTGGAAAGTCGCTCCAGCTCCCGCGCAGCAGCACGATACAAATGCTCGGCATAGTTCATTTTTAGACTGCCCGCTCGAACCGCAAGCCGGCCCACCCGTGACGTCACAGCAATGAAAAGCGTCGGGTATATTTGAATCTTTGTTTTGGCGTCATTTTCATTTGCCGATTTCACAATAACTATTCTGAATTTCGCGATACTAAATAGCATACCGGAAACAGTAAAGGACGCCGACTTCGAAAATATAGTTAGTTGGGGTTGCTCAAAAAATCGCCGGAGTTCCCCTTTAAAGGACACATGCAAAGGAAAAAAAAAACATTTGTTTTAAACAGCCTAGATGGAAAAGGATGGTATAAAACAAATTTACAATGAAGAAAAAACATTTTTTCAAGAGATATATTTACGGCGCAAAACAAATTTGTAGTTGGCACTGGCAGGAGCTGCCGTGGGTCACGTGGTACACCTGTGCGCCGTTGCGCGGTGCCGCTGCCGCCTCAGAGTCGCGCGTGCAGCACGCTGGCGTTGTGCGCTGCCGTTTCAACGCGTTTCTTCACGCCGCCGCCGCCGCCGCGCAAGTTCGCCTGCTCCGCGGCGCCGCCGCCGTCATCTGACCGGCGCACAGGTCTATCACGTCTGCTTGCGCTTTTTCAGGAGCTTCCTTTGGGCTCTAAAAGTTATTTATTTATGTTAATTTTCTGTTGCACTTGAAACAAAGATGAATAAGTAACTTTTAGAGACCATAGGAAGCTTCCAAAGCGCAAGTACCACGTGACAAATGGCGGGCCAGTCATGTGACAATTAGCGGCCACTTTTCCGCGGTGCCCGCGGGCGCCAACTACAAATTCGTATAGCGCCGTAAATATAGCTCTAAAAGTTTTTATTTTTTATTGTAAATTCGTTGTATGACTTTCTTTTCCCAACCAGGCTGTTTAAAAAAAATGTATTTTTCCTTTGCATGTGTCCTTTAAGACTCAAGTGTTGGGCCAGACTCCTGCACCGCTCCTGTAGCAGTCCGTCGGATGAAACAACAGTGCACCCTACCATGTGCCCGTCCGGCTTTTCTGCTTTCGGACCTAGCAAGCACCCATCACAATTATTTTGTGGTTATCTTCAACTTTTGCGTGGACCTGTGCTTGGTACTTTACGGTGGTTGCAATGAATTACTTTGTCTGCAGCAGTAATTCTAATTATAACCTTAGGAGGGACGCAGTTCTAATTGTAATCATAATTGATTTTTTTGAAGAAAGCAGTTCTAATAAAATTACATTTTTTAATGCATCCTTTCAGAAGTAACTCTCCCCAGACCCAACTTCCGCAAGCGACTTGACCTCAGAACACCAGTGCCACCCCGGGAGGTGTGTACTGACCGTGGTTTCCACGTATGTCGAGCCAAGCCAGCTGGCGAGTGACCCCAGTTTCGTAGATGGCTCTCCAGTACAGCTGCCACTCCTCGCGCTGCTGCCCCGACTGCAGAAAGCCTGGCCGCACCGAGTCTGCAATGTCGCCTGTCAGGCGGGAGAAAAGCCCCGCAGTGTCTTCAATGCAAGCCTTAGCAAAGCTGCAATCCCGTTCAAGCAATCTAACATTTTCACGCATGTCAGCAAAATCAAACGGACACTGCACCTGCTATGACGTTCCTTTCATTCGTGGGGAGGCACCATATGTTATATGCACAAAAAAAAGTTTGCTTGAAGTTCCTCAATCGGGCACGAAAGATATCTAACTAGCACATGGAGGCAGAATAAAGGGACATCTGCAGAGAGTTTGGAAGAGTGCGGCCGAACTCAAACCCAGGTAACCGAGGTGGGCAGCAAGAAATACTGTCCGAGGAAAACTATCTTTTGCCACTATTTCTTCTCGTCCTCTCTTATCACTCACAGGATTCTCAAGCTACCTACAAGATGTTTCCAACAATGATATAGAAGTATTAATTGGTTGTGCTTGACACTGCTGCCTTTGTGCGTAATTATGCATCTAAAAGAGTATCAGTGTTTGTCCCTTGATTAATTGAGGATGTATTGTAAAGTTCCAAAAGAATGAGAAAGGTGAAAAACATAGAATGGACTATCCTTAAAGATGCCACAGCAAAACTAATAATATTCACCGGGGCACCCGCTACAAACTATGTGACACGGAAACTGATACTCCAGATCGCGGACACCGCAAATTTGCAATTTACGGTGCAATAAACACACAAAAATTTGCTACAAACTCCTTAGTCATGGGAAAGGATACTGCAGGTTGAGAACGCAGCAGATTCGCAGTTTACCGTGCGGAGGACCCGCAGAAACTTGCCGAGAACTCGCATCTCAAAGGAACAAATGCCGCGAATTGCGGACGTAGCAGATTCAAGTTACATGATACAATAAACATGCGGTAATCCGCTACAAACTTGCCTGTCATGGGAACCAATATTGCGAGCGCAGATCGCAAACATAAGCTCGGGAATCCATTACAAACTCTCATATCACGGGAACAAATACCGCAGAATGCAGACACAGCAGATTTGCATTTCACAATGCAATATACACGCGGGAATAACTCGCGTGTTATGGGAGCTGGTATCGCACATGCAGATCGTGGAAAAAAACGCAGAAACCCGCGATGAGCTCGCTTATCGGATGTACCGGTACAGCAGATCGCGCGGCAAATGCAAATCCCGTCGGACATCGAGCGACGTTCAACGGGAATCAGGGGGTGGTCGATGTTTTGGAATTTTTATGAGACAGATATCTAGCCAGAAAACGGGGTGGGCGATCTCTTGGGGGTGGGCGTTATTATTTTACTTTACGTTAGGTGTTAGCTTTAAATAGGCCACAATGCAGGAGCTTTCCTCCATTAAGAATCAAAGGGGTGACAAGCACCTTCCTTCATTTCATGCAGAGTAAACGGTCATATATTCATACGTTTCAAACATTTCAGGATTTTGCCAAAATGCCACTTTTTAGAATAATTTGTGTGAATCAAGTTTCACGATCAAGGATAAATATGTCAAACTGGATACATTTATAAAGTGGCATAGGTAACATCTTCGCACAAAAATCTTTTTGTATTAATTGCAATTTGTCAAATTCACAAAATTAAAATCGCAGTGAAATATGTTTCTTTGTTAGTCACAGGCTCTCCCTTTAACTCACGACTGCTTAGGCACACTACCAACTGTAAAACAACGTTAGTTGGTCAAACTTGGTGAGTACGGCTTGTAATCTTTCAAACATATCCAAGGCAATGGTAAATCTTCTGGGTGTCGCGGAATACATAGACCGAGGCAACTACTCGTGAGGGTGTCTACACCTGTAACCTTTGTTCCCCCCATGCCACCAAGGTTTCCATATCTCCTTTCACGAGTCCTACACCGTGCACAAACTTGCAGCGCTTATCGCTCAGGTGAAAAATTCTGAGTTCACCGGGTTCTTGACGCATGGGCAGTGTCTCATATTTCGCAGAAGAAAGCTTACTTACAGCACACGCTTGGAATGCGTCCCACACACTGGTAGACAGAGACAACAGCATGCAGAAGACAATTACTCGAATGGTCTATACTACTGGGTGGCATTCATTTTAGTAAACGACACGTCGCCAAATACTTTATGGTCAAATATTTTTGCAAAAGTCAATGTTCATTTTAGCAAATCAATTTTAGGTAAAGTAGCCAAGATGGCTTAAAAAGGAGAGCACTGCCGGCATGGTAGGGTGTGCATTTTGCACCAACATGGCAACCTGTCCACAGTTTCATCCTTGTTCGTGGTGGCGCTCGAGCCTCCGGGACATATTCGAGCAAGCCACGCAACTATTAAAATGGTCAACTGTCTACACTTCACAGCACGGGCCTCGGAAGAGCATATCATCTGCAAGTGAACTTGGCACCTCCCTCGTCCATTGATATTGGTGGAAGTAGTTATAGGCGATCCAGTAAATTTCTACAAAGTGTGGGCAACAACGGGGCTATTTGCTAAAATGCTGGTCGTTGAAACCATTGTTTCACTTATAGCCACAAATAAGCTACGCTCAAAGTCCTGGCAGACCTTTCCGCAATTTTTCCGTGGGCACCGCCATTTCGGCGCTGGCGCATTCGGCGATCGTTACCTTCAGAGAATGCGACTATCCAAGTCCCAGCTAGGGTATCGGGAAGCTCGGGCAACATTGTTTTACTTTGTCGTGGACTGTTGTGACATTCCTGAAAGGTGGAAAAGACTGCCTGCAGTCCCAGACAAAGCTTCGGATAACTGGCAACAATGACCCGAAGTGCCAACACGGCTGTGAAGTGCCAATAATCTGAAGCGTAGCTTGCTAGGCGGCTGTCGTCTGTCAAAACATTCGATGGAATGATCTTTGAGATAACTGGACCCTTTACTACCTGTCATGACCACAACAGGGGGTTTGATGACATTCATGATGGTATCACGGATGAACTCCTTCAGATCCACTGCTCGTCCTGGGTCTGTCAGAACACTAAGGTGTGTGTCTGTCACCTGAAAGATTAAAAAGAAACAATTTCTGTTCGCCCCTAACAAAGAGTGTAGCACTTGCATGTGTAGTCAAAAACCTTAATCGTAATCAAGCTTTGATCACTGTCAAAAAGGCGGCAAAGACAGCGACACAGCACCTCGCGTTACGGTTTGAAAAGAGAGTAAAAAGGATTGAGAGCAGGCAAGAAAGAATCAAGGCCACGAATGTGCTTGCTAAGAGCTGTGAATGAGCCATATGAATTGTGCCATAACTAATGCACTTCCAGGGTGGAAAATACCATGACAAGAGCCTGGTGATCTGTCTACAGAGAAATGGTTTAGTCAAATATTTGTTGTTATAGTTCACAAGCATCAACACAAATGCACCTAGAAACACAATGGCTACAGAACACCATGCAGGCAAGGAGCTAATACCTTGTAGCTAACAAACGCTACCAGTCTTTATGCCACAGACAGAAAGCAATCCCTTATTTCTGTTGTCTGTACAGATTGTCTTTGTGAAAGACATATTCATGTGACAGTCATCCATCACTTGGTTGATTCACTTTCGTACGCAGTGACTCACTACCGAATGACTGCAACAAGGCACCAGCAACATCCAGCATGACAGCTCACATAATGTTGTCACTAAACTCCCTCGCAAAGAATTGCTCCTAAACCCAAAAAGTCAGAGTTTCCCCATGACATGCTTATGTTTGTTGTCCTTTGTGCTTACAGAAACGGAGTTTATTTCAGAATACGGTCGGCCTCTGAAAGCTTCTGTCATCCAGTTTTCTAATATCGACTGTCTCACAACTGCCAGATCACCTATGTGGGGCACCAAGTGACACACAACCACACTGCTAAAAATCAAACCAAACAGAGAAACAGTAGACTAAAACGGAAGGACGCGACCCAGTAAGGAATACTTTCACAGCTGTCTACAGAGTTAGGCATTACTAACACGGTACAGACCCTCCCCAACTGCTGCCAGTCAAATGTCAAGGGGCCTGCCCCGTTCAAGTTAAGAACAGCGTACCATACGTTTAGCTTTCGGCTGATACTGCCGTGCCCAACACGAATAGGAGTAAGACGAGCGGAAGGGGGCGACAACCCCTTCATCGTACCTGAACGAAGTGCATGAGATGCCGATACCGGTCATCAAGAACGACGTCCATTGACGCTGTCTCCGGACGAACCGTCCACGGTTCTTCAACTTCGATAGCGTCCTGTATTCGGGCGACTAGCACAGAGACGAGTATAAAGACTACTAGCATCAGCACTGTTTTCTTTGTGCAGGACATTGCGGCGCAGATGAATGGTCAACGCTTCGCTTAGTGAAGCGGGCACAACGAAGGGGTTACTCTTGCGCTGGTCGGTGTTGTTCTTGCATCACACAGGTGAATGGCGCTACCATGAGTACGAGTTCCTCGATGCTGGTTTTCCGTCCCGGCTCAGTAGTAGTACATGGTTACTTGTGTTCTCGTAGGTGGTAAGCTGGCAGCACCGCCCGAGCTGCCGGTGCTACGCGGGTGCTGCCGTGCACACCTCTACTCAGCCGCAGAGTTCACTACTCCAGCTTCTCCGCAGTACAGGGCGATTTGGATTCGTAATTTGGTTTGGATGCTGGATTGGATTGGCCGTTGCTGCAATAATAGGTAGATAATAAGAGGATAAGTAGATAAGTAGATAAATGAATACTGCTGTACTTTTTATACGGAGTTGTAGCTTGCGCCACCTACTTTTAAAACTTAGAACCACAAGTATGATTCCTCTTAATTTCCCAGTGTTCCGGAATGGCCATCCCTATTCCATCCCAACCCCATTACGGGGAATTA
>JAZHYW010025247.1:10000-11819 GCA_037355805.1 Ixodes ricinus | reverse complement strand
CGTGCTATAGCTGCCTATAGCTATTCCTATGGTTTTCATAGCCGTATATTGCCATCTTTAGTGTATGCTATAGTTTATCCTAAGGCCATCCTATGATTATTTTTTCCCATTTTGTAATAGTTCCTTATAGTTTTTCGAATTGTTTCCTTAGCCACCTATTGCCTTCTCTATAGTTCGCTATTAAATATTTATACTTTCTCCTATAATTCTTCTTACACATCGTGCTACAACTTTCCTATATATTCTCCTTTGTTTTTATTTATTGATTTATCTATTAGTGTACTGCAGGCAGCAAAGCTGCCCCAGCAAGAGGGGCTGCACAGATTGTTAGACTAGTAGACGCTGAAATGAGTGAACACTTGTGCGTTCAATTAGCAATGACGGCAAGGAGTTCCACTGCTCAGTTGTGTTTGAAAAAAAAATATTTTTAAAGTTTAGCTCTCGCCAAATATGGACGTATTTCTTTAGACTGGTTTAGTTTTTCTTGTTTTTTAATGAGCGTCGTAGGAAATAAAACGTGTTCACTTCACTGCCAGAACTGTTATGCGATAGTAAAGATAGAAACTTTAACCTGTCGACTTGACGGGGAAGGTAGAGCGGGCTAAAGTCCAGCTGTTTACGCATATTGGTTACGGATGATGGTGACCGATGGTCTGATGAAAGAAACTATGCAGCATGACGCTGGATCTGTTTCACCTACATGATGTCGTTGATGAAGTATGAATCACACACCATAGAGGAGTACTCAAGGACTGGTCAAACAACAGAACTATACGCTTCGCGTTTGACATATAAGAGTCATCACTTTAATTTTCCGCGTAAGAAGCATAGCTCTTGAAATGCCTTAGTACGTCTATTACTGATATATTTGTTCCATTTAAGGTTATTTTTATATTGTTACCCCTTAGTATTTAGCGGGGAAGACTTTCTGGATGCAGTGATTGCCAATGTGATAACTCGTAGTGCAGGTTTTTTTTTTTTGTTCTCGAAGTCAATGAGGCTGTTTTGGTAAAATTCATTTTCATCTTCCGCAGAACGCACCAGTCCCCGAGTTAGCAAAAATTGGCTTTCAAAAACGCCTTACACTAAGCGTTATTGATAACAGAGTAAAATTGGCAATCATCTGCAAAGAGTTTCATGGTAACACAATCACAAATATCTTTGGTAATATTGTTTATATAAATCAAAAACATGCAAGGGTGAAAGCACATAGCACTGGGGCACTCCTGACCAAACTGTAAGGCTAGCGGACATAGCATCTTTGCATGATTATCCGTCTAATGCCTGTGTCTATAGTCTGCTATAGATTATTATATGGCTCGTCATATGGTTATTTTATCAGTGTACTATAGCTGCGTCTAGTTTGTTGTCCTGCTTGCCGCAATCGTATGAAAAGTAAAACCAACTGATTTGCTGATCACTGTGCATCAGGTAAATAAAAGCTCCTACCTTGTATATTAATATAAATGGAGAGGTTGACACCTTGAAACCTGATAAAGACGTTTAGTACTTGATATACCTAGTTAAGACATAGACAGAAGCTTTCGAAAAAATGTACTCGTCCAGGTATTTGCGAGTAGAAAGGTAAAGAGATACAAGGTATAATTTTCAGATATCCGAGAAGTTTTACTCACAGCCCATTCCGTAGACAGCTACAAACGTGCAAGAAATCTGTGAAATGTGAAGACGCACAATCAAGCTATTATACAACTGAGAAGATTGCAAAGGAATGAAGAACCGGGGTAATTCGAGGGCAGTGTCTATTCTCCTGGCATCCGGGAGAATAATTTTCCTGAAATTCTACCGGCAGTCGCCTCTC
>JAZHYW010025247.1:0-5000 GCA_037355805.1 Ixodes ricinus | reverse complement strand
TCTGGGTAAAATAAGGGTGTAAAAAAACACAAAGCAAAAAACAAAAGAAAAATATTAAAAATGTTTTTTTATACAGTGTGCTGAAATTGAACGAACAGTGAAAACCTCCTCTGTTTAATAATTTATTTCTTAGTACTCGTACGTGATTAAGACACAAACTTTACATAATATGAAAGGCAATGAAAGGTTCTACACGTGGTATTATTTTAAAAACAAAACTAAACATAGTCGACTAACAAAAAAATCCGCAGTTTAGGTCACAGTTGTTCGCGGAGGCATGTTTGGGGATTTTTACAAAGATTGGACCGACGAATAATAAATAGTAGATGAAATGCCGTTTTACTGACTTGCATATATATCACAATAAAAAAATTTCGAAACTCTCTTTTGAATACTTTGACATTGAGAGTGGTTCAAAAACGCCACACACGAAAATCGTCAAATCCCACCATCGGCATTTGCTCTTTTTTTAGCATTTTTAGAGGCTTGAAACTCAAAACCAAGGCAAATACTATTAACGAAATGTATTCTGGCTAAAAGAAGGGTGTGAAGAGAACGCAACGCGAGAAAAAGAAAAAATTAAAAATGGGGTTTTTTTTTAGACAGCGTGCTGAAGTTGAACAAAAAGTGAAAACCCTCTCTGTTTCATAATTTATTTCTCAGTACTCGTACATGATAAAAACACAAACTTTGCTTAATTTGGAAGGCGATGAATGGTTTTACACGTGGTAATATTTTAAAAGCGATACTAAACATAGTCGACTCAAAATAAAATCCCCATTTTAGGTCACAGTTGTTCGCGGAGGCATGTTTGGGGATTTTTACAAAAATTGGAGCGACGAATAATAAATAGCAGTTATAATGTCGGCTTACCTACATGCCTATATATCACACTAAAAAAATATAGACGTTCTCTTTTCAATACTTTGAGATCGAGAGTGATTCAAATACGCCACACACGACAATCGTCAAAACCTCGCAGTTCTTTCCCGCGTCTTTGAGATTTTTTTCTCAGGAACTAATCATGTCAGGACATGAAAATAAAAAGGATTGTTCTTCTAGGAACATGCTCCACAAAATATAAAAATTTGAAGCAAAATAAAAAATACGACTGCCACTCGTTGCCTGAATCCAAATGAAACCGCACATACATATATATATATATATATATATATATATATATATATATATATATATATATATATATATATATATATATATATATATATATATATATATATATATATATATATATATAAATGCGTTGTCGTTTTTTCCGACAATCAATACAAGTGTACAATGGGCTACTCCTCTGAAATATTTTCGGAGCGGTTGTTTAAATGGATTCCATTTTACATATCCTAGATATTATTCCTAACGTATATGCTTCAAGGGTGATTTTTATATATTTTATTTATTTATTTATTTATTTATTTATTTATTTATTTATTTATACCAGCTAGCCTGAAGGCCTATACAGGTGTTGATACAAAAAGAAAATCAAATGTGGCCGATGTCCTGGCCACTGCATACGCCCGTATACAAAACACAGGCGCACAAAAAACAAAACACACAGGCATAGTATATAACAAAATAATAACAGTCAGTATATTATGACCAACTACCACTGGAGGACGCAAGATAAGCGAGCACGTTATTTTCAAAACTATTCAATGAGTCTATGTTCACTATTTCATGAGGAAGAGAGTTCCAATCTTCTATGGTTCGAGGAAAAATGAATATTTGAATACATTGAGATAATATCGACCAAAGGGTGGCTGGTCGACATTTTTAAATCAACTTATGTTTTTATATGCTACTGTCTAGTGTCTGGTATAAACCAATCCACACTTAATTTTGACCAGAAAAAATGTTTGGGGACAGGAAAAATCGTAAGGCATGAAGAGGTGGACAGTTGCATTAACGCGCACTGATGGAGGGGGCAACGTTTGAGAGTGAATAACTAAAACGATTAAAATTAGGGGAATTCTAATGCTTTTTAGACGCAAACTATGGGTACAGCTTGCTTGTAATATAAACTAATAATATTTATTTAAATTTTATTTATTTTTTCTAAAAATTGCCAAACATGCCTACTCGAATGATAAATTTCAAAAATTTGGAGGCCTGTATCTCATGAAATAATTTAATCATTATTATATAATTTTCAGATAGTATTCTACTTATATGTGGCTAATATTTAAAAACTCAAATAAAGTATCTCAGTGATACGATAGTCAAAATATGTTTAGGCAAACATGGGGAAAAAACCCACGAATATTTTCGATGCGAATAAAATAAACACCACCTTCGATTTTTTCTAAATTTGGGTACCTTTTTATACTCTATTTCCGGCATTCATTTCATTAAAAACATCTTGCATCATTGTATTGAGAAAGAAGAAACAACTCCCTCAAAGTAAGGGTCCTTTTTCAAAGCCTACACTTAGCATTGCCCTATACAAGAAGTGACATTGAGTTCCAGTTTCATGAAACTAACACACATATTTTATATATTTTTATTCAGATGAGGCCATTGAACCAGTGTTGAATTTTGAGCCTGTAACGTTCTCTACAGCGGCCATACAAAGATATTATTTGGCGCAGCGCACACAAGCGCACACTTCCTGGTGTGGAATACGCTTGACCACATCTGGGAGCAAGGAGTAGGACTTCGTTAGCACTAACGCCGGAACCAGGATGCTTGTCTTTGTATACACGAAAGGCCTCTCGGATTGAGCGTGTCAGGAAGCGCTTTGGCACTGAACGTTTTTTCTCCGTCAGAGTAACGACGAGGATAACGTCCTTCTGGCTGGGACCTTGGCGCGAACATTGTAGCTCGTCTTTTGCAGAGTGCTCTAAGGCAGCAGACAGGTTCTCGGGGTTCACCTTGCACCTCATGTAAGGATCCGCCTCATACCACACGCCACGCTTTTCCTTACCTAAAACGTAAACACTGTAGCCATGTTAACCTTTCCTAGGTTAACATGGCGACAGTGTTTACGCTCTTTGAAATTAGGCGGGTCTCGAGTGTTTGGAGTTTTCTGCTCTCTGTCGGTGTGCTTCTTTGTGCCTTATGTTATCGCCCTCGAAGTCAGCGAGTGGGATGGCATGCGACGGGCACGACTGCTCAGTGAAAAGGCATCGGCGGCCATATTTTGCTGATTGAAGCGAACCCCCTCATTCTTGACAGCAAACGGGGCAATGCGAAAAAATATTGTATGGACCGTTTTGCCAGAACTTGCGACGAGTGTCGCCTGGTGCTCCCGTCAACTATTGCGCCATAATTGTGATCTTCGCGAGGAAATGATTCTTGCTAGTCACAGAACACTATCACGCAGAAAGGGATTGGCATGAATATGTTTTTATTCTGGATATAAGTCAGGGTTATATATAAAAGAAAAGATGCGGGTAAGAGAGCGGAGCATATAGTGTCGTAGGAAAATAAAGTAGACAAAGTTCCCGGTGGCCGGTGGCTGATAGCTGCCGGATCTTTTCTCGGATCACTAGTTCGTGATATGATGAGCTCTTTGTACACAGTAGTTTTTTCTCAATTTTAGTGCGTGAACGATTTTTATAGGTATCAATTGCCTCATCTGAATAAAGTATATATAAAATATGTGTGTTAGTTGAACGTGAAACTGGAGCTCAGAGTCACTTCTGGTATAGGGCACTGCTAAGTGTATAGCTTGAGAAAAGGACCCTACTTTGGGGTGTTGTTTCTTCTTTCTCAATAAAATAATGCAACATGTATTTAATGGAAATGAATGCCCGGAAATAAAGAAATAATCAGGCAAGTACCCAGAATTCAAAAAAAACATCGAATGTGGTGTTTTCTTTGCTCGCAGTGGAATTTTTCGTTGTTTGATTTTTTCCCATGTTTGCCTAAACATATCCCGACTATCGTATCACTCAGATACCTTATATATTTTTTTGAATAATAGCCATATACAAGTAGAATACTATCTGCAAATTATATAATAATTGTCAAAATTATTGCATGAGATAGAGGCCTCCCAAATTTTGACTTATTTGTCGTTCGAAGCGAGGCTTGTTTGGCAATTAAAAAAAAAATTAAATAAATATTATTGCTTTTTGTTACAAGCAAACTGTACCTATAGTTTGCGTCTAACACTGGCATTGTCCTTATGTTATCGTTTCAGTTATTCACTCTCAAACGTGCCCCCTCCATCAGTGCGCGTTACGGCAACTAGCCGCCTCTTTATGCCTTACGATTTTTCCTGTCCCCAAATATTTTTTCTGGTCAAAACTAAGTGTGGAGTTGTTTATACCAGACACTAGGCAATAGCATATAAAAACATCAGTTGACTTAAAATTGTCGACCAGCCACCCCATTATATATATATATATATATATCGGATTAGCGCAATATGCGATCAATAAATAAATCGCTCTAAGCGATCGGCGCTTGCGATGGAGCCGCCAAAACTTTAGTTGGTAGTTATCATCTGCATGTGCCCGATGCGGCTTGGCCATTTCGTAATGTAAATGCGCAGAGCTCCAGCACGATTGTCGCAGCGTGCACAACAACTTAAGTTGTTCCGAAGCATTTGATGGCGCAGGTGGCGTATGCCGGCACTGGCTAGTGATGCTCGTCTATGGTTTTTCCACTGGTGTCTTGTTAATATGTACAACTCGATCTCCACAAATAATCGTCCATATTGTGAGTTGCCAATCCCAACGGAGAAAAAACTCATGCATTTTTCCCAGTCTGTCCCGAAAATTATCACTCGTATAGCTCGGGAAGATTGCGCACCAACAGGGATCACGCAATAACGATATGAATGTACGTGCTGCTCGAAACTTGGAACGCTCCAAAGTCTTGGTTTATCTGCATTACGGTGAAGACACATGGCCAGCGCATCGTTATGAGTGCACCCGCTGTGCAAGATGATGATGTGTTTGTATTCCTGCGAGGCAGTCAATAAGCACTAGTCGCTGCCATCTATAGAATGAACTAAAGAAGTGACAAAACTGGAA
>JAZHYW010025246.1:0-21946 GCA_037355805.1 Ixodes ricinus | reverse complement strand
AAATAAATACTTTCTTTTATCCTCGCAATTTCACCTCAGCAAAGAAGCGTCTGAATTAAAGGCGGCCTGTGCGAGTATGCTTGGGCCACACTAAGGACCTGCAGGCCTCTGGAAGGTCGTGAATATTTTATTCCGATATCGTTTCATGACCCCTTTACGAGCGCAAATGGTGTCTATTTTTCCTTCCATAAACCGACGTATATGGCAAACGGCGCCAGCTGCAGAGTTCTGGGTGGTACGAATGGTATATTTTCACATTCACTCAACCCATATATATCGCGATAACATGGTCAATATCACCTAGAAAGAGGTGCCTGCGCATGACGTCGTCATTAGTGAATCCCTGACCATAGCCTCCTCGATATTGACAAAGCCTGGTAGTTCGACGGCGGAGCCATAGAGAGCCCGGTCGAAGCTTTGGAGCGCGAGGATCTGGTAGCACAGAGCATCAAAGAGGCATTTTTTGGGGAACTTTGACTTCAGCACACAACTTTTGCAGTGGCGAGGACCCGAAACACATTTGTTCGCTCAGGAAAACGTGTTTTCGGCGTCTCGCCGCAGCGGGGCGCCAGTCACGTGGTTCTCCTCTCATCCGTTGTCTGCCGCTCCCTCTTCTCCATTTCGGCGGCCGCTTCTCGTTGTGATCTGCCAGGCTTTGTCAGGTATATGGGAGGCTATGCTGCGATCCGCCCAAACCTGCAAACATGACGAAGCTCGACGAATGGCGCCGCAAAGCGGAAAACGTGTTCGTCTTGGTGCCACCACGTGCAAGAGTTGCGCTCGATGTGAGATGCAACGATAAGCATTGGCAGCGATTCTGACGCAGGCTAGGCTTGTTGCGTGAATCCAGCAGTTACAGGGTTTAGAGGGGGGGGGGGCGGGAGGTGGAGGTGCAGAGTTTATCTGGTTGGTATGGATATGGTACTCTGCTCGCTCACGCGCCCATCCCCCGCTCTAATGCCGATTCGCGTATGGTTCACACACTTTAGTGTGGTTGCCACCGAACGAGCCATAACCCGTTACTAAGCCTCTTGGGACTGCATAAAACCGGCTACGCAACAGCGGATAGCCATCTTATCTTCAGCGATGCACGCGAAGTGTCACCCTTGTTCTGCTGCTATCGAATGGGCGGAACGTTCAAATAAGCCAGTCAGGGCGCCGTATTTCGCCCGCGATAAAATTTGTTCGCACTTCCCGTTACGCTTCGCGGTCTTTCACGAATAAGACGAGACTTCAGCTACCGCCTCTCAGATATTAGAGATTGCGAGGTACTATCCCCTTTCTCGCGTTGTTCGTAAATTAGTGTTAGCTCGTATCTGCTCCTTTGTCTCGTACTCCCACACTCCTCGTGGCTCAAATCTGGCAGAAAATAGGGCAAGAAAAATTATATGTCTGAATTATAATAACAAATATGGCATATTTTATCTATGGTGCCAGCTATGTCATTATTGAAAGAAACATATTTTAAATAATTCTAGAAAATTAATTTGGCATTTATAAGTTTACCTTATGTCTCCACGTGCTGAAGACCCTTGCGGTCGATGAAAGTCATTTAGGAGAAATTACTTCTTTATTTCAAGCTCCTTTTCCGGTTAATTGTGGCCAGTGGTAGTTTACCCACTATACCCCCAGCAGCACACCACTCTTGGACCAACATCGTCCCACAACTGAAAACAATTAGCACCAATATTGGTCTAATGTTGGTTTCCTCGAAAGCGCTACGCGATCCAGTGATGGACCATTCACTAATATCAATGTTTAACCACGATTCAACGAATATTTAAAGCAACATTGGGCCATCATTCATGCTTCATCGTTGGACCGTATTTCAACGCACATTTAAGCCAAAGTTGGGCCACAATTCAACGAATACCTAGCCATCATTGGACCACCGTTGGTTGTGGGTTTAAAACTAATATTGGCAATCATGTTGTTTCATTAGCTTATTTAATATTGGCTACCACCCCTATGCTCTGAATATTTCATTTTCGGCATTCGATTTTCGCCACAAGCTGTACTATTTTTGGCAGCTATTTTAGCGGGCATGTTCCTCAACACTTTAAATACATCTGAAAATTAAAAAAAAGCTGCAGTGAACAGGCTAGCATCTACTGTGAAAAATCTCACCAGTATTTCCTGCAGATAAATAGGGTGTTTTTTTAGCTTAACAGATTTGTTTTAAAAAGCCGTTAAAGTTACACTTATGCCGCTTGTAAAGGTGAGTTATACGGCCAGGGGGACATAACATAGAGGGCTAAGCGTAACCATCAGTCGGCTAATTAATTAAAATTTGCTAATTAACTTTTTAATTATTGAAAATAGACATATGGCTTCAATTAGAAACTCGCTCAGGGTCATCGAAAACCCCTAAATCAGTCATTTCAGAAAGACTTTGGAGCGCGTGAGAAGCGTATCAGTGCACTAAAGTTGCCACTCATGGAGCAGGTACAAGGCTGGGGCTAGATAAGAGACGAAAAAATCGCGCGGGCGCCTTATCGCAACCTCTAGCTTTGTACCTGCTCATCGAGCGGTAGCTTCAGTGCGCTACTACGCTTCTCACGCTCTCAAAGTCTTTCTGAAAATGACTGATCTAGGGGTTTTCAATGACGCTGAGCAAATTTCAAGTTTGAACCATATGTCTATCTTCATTAATTAAAAAGTTAATTCACGAATTTTAATTAATTAGCCGACCGATCGTTACGATTAGCCTCCTATAATATGTCCCCCTGGCCGTATAACTCACCTCCACAACCGGCATAAGTGTAACTTTCGCGGCGTTTTTCGAACAAATCTGTTAAGCTTAAAAAAACACCCTCTATATATACTTAATTCAAATAAAAGCGGCAATACATTTTATCAAGCATTTCGATTGATGCAAAATGAAAACAAAAAGGAGTGTTAGGATCAATCACTGAAAGCTGTTAACTGGGGTGGCACTTTATAGGATACCATGCAGGGGGCTGGGCGCAGGGTTCTGTAAGAGACAGAAGCGTGGGCCTCAATTCAGGTTACGTGTTTAAGAGGTCACATGTCTAGCAGTTCCTACAATGTCACCCTATACCACTTTCATCAGAAGTATTCCTATATTTCTTAAGTCGCTTTCAGTTCTCTCTACGCTTGTTAAAATTGAATATAACAATTATATATAACGTTATTTTTCGTTACCCTTTAGGAAACTAATCGACTAATCGGTTCAGTTGCCCTCCTAATATAAAATCTCAAGAAGGGCCACAGAATGCGTTTTTAATATTTACTTTCTTCTAGTGGCCCTCCTCCGATAAGACTAGAACTTAGAATCTTTCCTTTCCAGCGAAATATATTTTCGTTACTTTGTATATAATAAAGTTGAGAGTATTCTAGGAGACAACAGTACTGCCTTCTAAAATAAATTTACGCGCAGGTAAGACACCCAGGCCGGCTTCCTAGAATCAGCGTCTTAGCTGAGACTGCGTGAAGAAAAGTAGTGCCGAAGCCAGCGCTCGAGCGGAGTGGCAAGTGAAGGCAAATCTCAAACACTCGCGTGCTCCAGGCTTTCCAGGTTTTATTTCACACAGTCATAGCCTTCTGTATACCGACAAAGCCTGGCAGATTGCCACCAGAAGCGGCCGCCGAAAGAAAAAGGTGGAGCGACAGACAGCGGATGAGAGAAGAGCCACGTGACTGGCGCCCTGCTGCGGCGAGACACCGAAACGCAGCGTCTCGCCGCTGCCGCTAGACGCTGAGGAGAATCGCGACGACCCGAAAGTGTGTTTCGGGTCCTTGCCGCTGCAAAAGCTCTGTGCTTACATGCATATTTCCCGACAAGTGGCTTTTTGATGCTCTGTGCTACCAGATCCTCCGGCTCTAAATCTGCGATCGTGCAATCTGCAGGGTGTCACAAAAAAAATTTACACGGTCTTTTTGTCCGCAAGTATAAACTAGGCATCGCCGAACGCTGATTCTCCGCCCAAAGGGAGCGCCAGAGGCCACACCCAGATCGCCAAAGTTTCAGCCCGATCCGATAGCTTATTCAAAAGTCATGGGATTTTCTGAAAATTTCAATGTGAACATTTCGGGCGACGGAGTTTTCGAACACGATGGGGCTCTATGGCACCAGAAACCGAAAACGGACAAAAATGGGCTCCATTTTTCCATTTCATATTTTCAGAAAATAACATAACTTATGATTAAGTTATCGGATCGGGCTGAAACTTTAGGCATCTGTTTGTGACCTCTAGCGCTACCTTTGGGCGGAGAATGAGCGTTCGGCGATGCCTAGTTTATTTTTGAGGTGAAAAAACCCTGTAATTTTTTTTTGTGACACCCTGTACCTGGCTACGTGTGTCGAACTGCTAGGCTTTGTGAGTACAGAAGAGGATGTGACACAGTCGTATGCAAAGACGCTGATTCTATCAAGCTGGCCCTGGGCCGGCCTACTAGAAGATTCTCTCAGCTGAGACTGGGTTGAAGAAAGCACTGCAAAGCCTGGGGCGCGCGGGCGTCTTGAGACGTCGGTTGGAGTACCGCTCAGCTGGTACGCTGGCTGTGCTGTTTTGCCTCAGTCTCAGCTAAGATATTGTTTCTAGGAAGCCGGCCCAGGCGTTTACTGTCGTTTTGTTCACCCTACTTGTCCTAACTTAGAACATAACTGATCTAGATAGAAATATTTGTAGTGATTAAAGGAATTAATCAAATACTTGGAAGGTTAATTCAATAATTGCTCTGCCCGAATATTGCAAAATCATAGGGTCCCTCAACCTGTCATATAGCCTTAAGCACTCTTAATTGCAATTTCGAGATTTAAGTTCACGCATATATTTGTGCGTTGATTTGAAAAACGAAACTGGTTTTATAGAGTAGCGCATTTGCGGCACAGAAATATGCAGTTAAAACGTGCCCATATTGCCTCTATATGGTTTACAAGTTATAAATCGAACAGTAGGACTCCTCTTCAGGACACCAGTTTCAAATATGCAACTAAAGTAACAGCCCAACAACTAACCTGTTATACGAGAGGAACATTACAGTTAAACAGAACATGAGACTTGAATCAATTAAGTATTTGAAATAAATCACGCACATAAATAAAAAGCTTGTCGAGGAAAAACAATTACTGGCAAATACTTTCACATAGTGCGGTGATACAACTGACTACCACCCCGACCTACGAAATCCAATCTTGGAAAATACCGACTACTTAAACGTTTTGTGGTATTCCGCTTTGCGTATACTGGGAGAACTTTACTACACCACACATCTCTCGCCAAAAGAGAACCATATTTTTAACAGGGGAAATGACATGAAACGATTTCGAACACAAAAATAAACAGTCGAACGTCTCTTACGGTTTATAAGAATAAAAAAGTACTTACAAATAGCGCTGTACAGGGTCTCTCGTGCCGATGGCTGCAGATTACACACACAGCTGTACAGAAATTCCTGGCCGAGTTTGACACGGTCCAGACTCACCGGGTCATGAAAAAAAAACCTAAATTCCGTAGCAAGAACACTCAGTCTCCGGTGGTCAATAGGTCCTCAACTTGTCGCTGACAGGGAAGAGAGGCGGTCCGTCTTGTGTTCGGTCCGTCGAAGGTAATGGTCACATGTATACCCATAACAAAAAAAGATCACCGGTGTATAGGCACTGCAAACAGAACATCCAGAGTTGGCAATCCGCATGTTGAACAACGCAGTTGATATTAAGACGAAAGGAGCTGCTGGTGATAGGAGCTCTAAAGCCAGTTCTTGCCGGTTCAACAAGGAGTAGCGTGGACTGCTGAGATGTCGAGCCGCTTCGCCCAATAAAAACAAATCTGCTGATCAATAAAATGTACTCAAAAACTCAAAGACAGACACCACAGTGCCCTGAAATGCGGATGTGATGTTGCCATTCTTTTTTCTGGATAAAAGAGATATTTCTGTTGAACAATTGCATAAATTGCGAGGTGCATATTTCCGTTTGCAGTTCGGGGCTGCGCGACCGTTTCCACCGTCCCCCTACCTTGTCATTTGACCTTGGTTCACGCGGCACCAATTTCTGTGTGTGTGTGTGTTTCTGCGGGGTGGACTCCGTCACGCCTTAGCTAAGAGCGTAGTGGTAGCTACGCTCTCAGCTAGGGTCCTTTAACTAAAAGTATAATGCTCCGCCGTCACGGTGAAGACCCCGCCACCGGATCTGGGAATTCAAGATTTGGGCTTCTTAAATTGGCCTTTTTAAGGCGGGGTGAAAGGACAGGGTTTTAGTCATGGGGCATTTGACACGGGTATTTTGGCATCGGATGTTTCGTGCACCATCCGATTGTGCATATGAACATGAACTTTCTTTAAAGCGGTCTCCTTGGTGGACTTGGCAGTCCCTTGTGATAGGTGTTGGTGTTAGCCTTTGCTTGATAAAACATAGATTCCGGGCAAGTATGAAACCAAAACAGAGGAAAATTTTGAGGCGTTCAAAGTCAGGGTAAACGAGGATGACAGCTCCATCTGTGCGTCGTCACTTCTTTCATCACATAAGGAATTCAAATTCATTTGTGGTGAGGTATAATCAAGTGTGTATAGAGGTTCGGGTTTTCCAAATATAATTCAGTCGGCAGTAGCGCTCCGTGTGTTCACTCCTACTTCTTTGTGCTCGGTTTTTGGCACTTTTAAGTATAGGCTTTTTGCACCTGACGTCACTTCCAGTTAGTCTGGAAATCGACACCAACACTGCCGTGTGCTATCAGTGCATTGGCCCTATGTTGGAGGCATTCGGCGTCTTATTGTCGCAGCACTAGTACCGTAGAGCAATAGAGCCGTCTTCGTATAACTACCTTGAGGAAGTTTCTTGTCCTAGTCCATAGCAAAGAGTTTTCTCACCAGACACGAAGTCTAGTACACAAACCCTTAGCTGGAGTACGAGGGTTTTGTGTCGAGATCGCAGAGTTAATATATTAATCTAGAGCGCAAGGTCCCATACAGTTGGACGCGACGGAACAGCGAGGCATGGACGCAGACATCGCTGGTCCCAGTTGGAGGTCCCTATAGGCCCATATCGCTGTCAACGCCTTAATATCCTCCAAGAAGCAGCAAAACACACTTGTAAGGATTGTGCCTTGTTATTTTCTTTCTTACTTTGCGGAAAAGCAGCTAAATTGCGCGTTGACGAGATGAAATAAAGTTGAAAAGCGCTCGAGCAACTTCTACCTGTCGCGGCAACAATTGCACGCCTAAACTAGCTCATTTCAACATGCTTCCAATATTTAAAAAAATTGTTATTGTCTGACTTACATTGACCATTATATCCCACGATGCTCTTGCAATGTCAATGAGCCAATGGTACTAACAAGCCAATACTGGCACTTATAAGCTGTGTTTATCCAACGTTGGCAAGTCAATGTTTCAGACAAGCCACCAGCTTTCATTTTATGCAAGTCCTCATCAAAATTTGGAATGCCGATGCTACTGACAGGCCAACGTTGACCATTTTATTCCACAGCTCATTCAATGTTAGCAAGCCAAGTATATTAAAATGCCAACATTGACATTTTATCCCAGTACTCATCCAATATTCGCAAGAAAAGCGAACTGTCAGGTTAAGATTTCCCATTTTATGCCCGTGTTCATCCACTATTCGTAAGCCAATGGAACTGTCAGGCCAACACAGACCATTTAATGCCAGTGTTTATTTAACTTATTCAAGCTAACGTAACTGACAACCCAAGGTTGCCCATTTTATGCCATGGACTTCCAGTATTGGTTGGTCAGTTGATAAGCTGGGCCATCACTGAAGGTTTTATATAATGGAATGGACAATATTGGGAACAAATTGGTTAAAGTGGACCATCATTGGACCTTTTTGCCAGTGCTCTTCCAATATTGGGCCACCGCCGTGTGCTGCATACGACTATATTTACTTATTATTGCCGCTTCTGCCTGCACAATTTAAAAAAGTGCCCCATTGTTCAACCAATACAGGATTACATTAATGAACAATGCAAACAAGCCGCTGTCACCCTTTGATGCGATTCGGTTCTTTTTGCTCACCCCGATCTAAGCAAATTTTCGCACTAGAAACAAATTATAAAATATACTGCTTTTTTTTAGAAACGATATATTACTCATTGTTTCGATTACACTTGATTCGCGCGTATATGCACTAACCACTTAAGTTGGAAGTATGATGGCATGGATGTAAGTAACAGTAATATATTTGATACTTCTAAACGATTTATCGTTTTATCAACGATGAATCGTTTATCCATGGGCGAACAAGAACAACATCTTTCGACTTCTTTGACCACCTCGGTTCTTCGGCCTAATCGTCAATTCCACGAAATGCTTTCCCAGAATTCGACTTTCTTGGTCATCATGGCACTGCTGCCGCTGTCACGCCATTGGAGGACAAGGTTTTATCGGTGCGAGATTTCTCTCAACCTACGTCACTGCGGAAGCTACACTAGTTCCTTAACCTCTTCCACTTCCAGCGACGTTTCATTCCGGACTGCGCCCGTATTTTCCAACATCCACAATTTGTCAGGGCTGAAATGTCCGAGCGCGATTGACTGACAGGCGGCTATTTGGTGAATTCGGGTGGTCAATCGCCGGCGAGCTCTCGCCGGCGGCACCGGCAACTAAAACCACGCCAGCGGCGCACCACGTGACCCTCAAAACCCGAACACAAAGCACCGGCAACTGGCGTTTTTGTTTTCCTGGGTAGCGCGTGAGCTTTGTGAACTTCTTCGATTATCTTATGATACAATAGGCACGCTGTAGGCATCAGCAACATATATTCGGACTCTGAGATGTGGGCAAACGAATTTAAATATATTTTGTTTGGATTCTCGAAGAACTGTTGCCATCTTACAAGGATGCCAGAAGGCTCACCAGCGTCTGTTTTTGTTTAAATTCTATTTTCTTCTTTTTACCTTATTTTCTGGAATCCTCAGCCTCTTCATTTGGCCCAGCCCTTTGAATAGTTATGCGCGTTCATGTGTCGCAGCTGCTGCACTATCAATACATATTTTTCTTTTCTTCCCTTTTTTCTTAAACAGCGGTGTAATAACACGTTGTGTCTCATAGCAAAATCATCTTTCGCAAGCTTTCTTTAAAATATTTTATCTTTGTCTCCGTTGTTTTCGCTTTCAGGTCTCGGACCACAGACGTGTGTCTGTCTCAATGGCTCTGTTTTCTAGTCGAACCCACTATCGGCGACCATTGTTTCGTCTGGTTTCCTTTCCTGATTCGGATATGACGACACCGGATACAGTCTGGCAGGCAAGCTGCCCGATCTCTTGAAGCTCGGGCAAAAATTGTGCCGGCAAATTGCCGCCACACGCCTTAGAAGCGCCACCCGAACGGTATCGCATTCGCCAGCTTTTGACCACGCGAACGCCCTTGCCGATGATATGGCGAAATATTTTGCTGAGAAATGATCACCCGAATTAGCCATTAAAAAAAAAAATCAATTCTGCTCTTTATTCACGCGCGCAGCACCGCATTAGCCACACCTGCCGTTACGAGGCCTGGTGTTCGCAGCCTGGCTCGCCGCTGTGACCATGAATAGCACATGCCGCCACACGTCTATTTTATATTTACGACATCACTAACTAGATTGTTTTCCGATCTTATGAGTTGAACGTTTGAAACAAATACTTATTTTTACTTGAAATACTTTAACTCTCATTGAGTTTTGCTACGCTGAAGCAAGTAAAATGCGAAATTTTGTGTTGTTTAAAATGGTGATCATTAGACTGATATTTGCCTTCACAAATCTACGTAAATGCTATTCGCGATAGAAACACCTTGTAACCAGCAAAGTGACGTTCGATATAGTTGGATTCATATTAACATGGCCCACTCAATGCAGGTTAATTCAACGCAAAGGTGAATGAATGCTCGTGATATATGAACAATTCAGTTAACTGGTACATTGGCCAGTTTGTTACAGAACGTGGAATAAACATCACGCATGTAGGTGAATAACTCGAGCAGACGCCCTTTACAAACTACAGTGTGCCACGTTTTCACCAGTCAACAAAACTTCAAGTCTTCCTAAAATGAGCCACATGCGGAGCGCAACCTCGTCTCTTTCTTTTACAGGTACTTGTGGTGTCGTCAGAACGCCGATCTCTGATAGGCTTGCAGTGTTGGAGGTAACGCGTTACTAATAACGACGTTACTGGTAACGCATTACATTTTCGCTAACGCAGTAACGTACACGTTAGTATTCTGAATGACTAACGAGTAAAGTATTTTCTTCGTTACTTTTTTACGGTATCGGCTATTAAATTTGCGTTACTCGTTACTCGTTACTTTTTACCAAAACTGGTGAAATACATTAGGTATTCGGGAAAAGGTCACGACGCCTGATCTAACGTTTAGAATAGCAATATTGTGCATAAACCTGGAGACGTTAGGGGAACTAAATTTTAATCGCTAAGCTCAATGGAGGGATCTAGCTTCTCTGCTCGAGGGGTAACTACTTGCGCTCGAGCACGCAATGGCCAGGAAATGCCGTATCTTGGCTGCTGGTGACTTCTGAACCTTCGGTTTCCTAATACGGTGGGTTTTCCACTTATCAGTCCATCTATTCACCCATCCATTTCGAAATCCTGCACAAGCTTAACGCTGCACAAAAAACTAGCATCCGTCTCAGCAAACTTTAAAAAAAGAAGAAAATCTCACTTTTATTTCTTTGTGTCACCATCCACAAGACTCTGAACGAACGACTGCGTTACAGCCCCCTCCCCTCCCCCTCCCTCCTCTTTCCCTTTCTGCTTTCGTGCGCAGCAGAGTTTGACATCGGGGAAGGGGGGAGAAAGAGAGAGAGACATCCGTTTACAGCAGTGTACAAACAAGTGGCGAAGCGATTTGCTCGTTTCTCTAGATGCAAAGAAAAAAAAAGAAACACCCTTTGTAGAATTTTTACCCTCGCTCTCCCCCTCGCTGCCTGGAAAGTTCCTGACGCACTTTTGTACGCAGAAGAATCCTTTCGCTTGATTGGTCTTTAATTCCCTAAGGTCATAATAAAAATAAAAAAAAAGTTTTAAACCTGGAAAGAAAGCTTACAAAATACGAAACATTTTTTTTACAGAAAAACTAAGAGCTACTGCTGGTGAGGCAGGCAGCAAGTACAGATTATAGCCAGTGTGCTGGTAACCGGTGTCCTGTTCCACATAGTGAAGTAAATCAGTCTCTCGTAATAGTATGAACCGAACTGTTACTAAAACCGGCGTAAAGATGAGGGGTGTTGGTTGCCTGGTTGTGTTCCAGCAGTCCCCGTTCGCATGCTATAGTTTATAAATGCCAATTGACTCACCATCTCCGACTCATTCTGCGTGTGATATGGGCATAAAATAACGAAACTCCCTCACCATGGTCAGGACTGAATGAAATGTACCAACTAAAGGAGACAGAATCAGGTAATTTACGGTTTCAATGCATACTCTGCAATGCCAGAAAAGTAAGCTGCTTCGCGCATCAAAACACTATGAAACAACTCTGTAAATGTCTGCTCTTTATTGAAGCTTGTTAAGGAGGCTTATCATACATCTCAGCAAAACATATGTACTCGAACACAAAAGTAACGTAAAAGGAACGTAAAAGTAACGTTCGTTTTTTTCTGAAGCGCAACGGTAACGGTATATCGTTACGTTTGTAAAAAGTTAACGTAGCTCAATAACGCGTTAATTTCTACCAAACTAACGAGTAACGCCATTTCGTTACTTTTTTCGGTAACCGGGCACAACACTGGAGCCTCTGAGTGACGAATAGTGGGTAGACCTCAACGCAGCTTGCTTTGACGTCTGCCCCCTATCCTTCAATCACAGCCAATCAGAGCTTGGCGTTCTGACGTCAACACAACCCCTGCAGAAGGTGCAGACGAACTTCCGTTCCGCATTGATTTCTTGTCTATCCGGCTCTAAAGAAAGTCTCTTGATATCAACAATTCATGTTCATAATGCCAGATGTGCCTTTGGTAAAAATAATACTTCTCATTTTTCTAAGCCGTTACACTGATTTTGATCCCAATACTCGACCCGTTCCTGGGTGTTTTCGCGTGTTAACAATGCAGGAATGCCCGATATATATATTTACATGATACTAGTTTTGTTTAAATAACATGAAACAGCCGAGTGTAATATTAGAAGTGTCACTGTCGAGTTCACACGTACTACGCCTACCCGTGGATTATTCCAGCGTTTTTCAAACTTAGAACAAAACCATACAGGAGAAGTTACGTTTACATGGGATAATTTAATTGTAAACTGAGAGTAGGAGCAGTTCAATAGACAGCCGACAACAGCCGGGTGGGGCCAGCAGAGGGAGAGCCAACGGTTATACACTTTCTCGTTTGTAACCTGGCAAAGGGTGAACGATAAGCCCCACAGTGCGTGCCGACGGCTTCGATACGCGTCCCGTATGCGAGAGCAACGCACATATATTGGAGCATGAGGCAGCAAAAAGCCTGATATTTCTTCGCAGTAAAAACGCACTCCGGGGATACCTAGCCACGTTCCGATCGGCCCGCCAGGGCCGTAGCTTTCACCATACTGGCACGTTATGCGATCACGGCTTTCAAACTTACCCAGTATTTCTTGCTTCAGACACAAAGCTAAGCAGCGCCACTAGAGGTATAGCTCACGTTTGAACAATGCAGTCGCATCTCCCAGGGATACCCAAAGTTTCCTGCTCCAGTCACTAGATAGCGCCAAACTAAACATTTCATTTTGCCTGTAGTGAAACAACATTTCGAACTATATATTGCTGATTACTAGACTCTTTTTTTTGTTGTTGTGTATCCGATCGAAATTTAAGAATAAATAACTAGGAAACAATAAATAAACGCATATAACATTGTTTTTAGCACTTGGCTTTAATTTCCTGGCAAAAACGTGTACATTGCTTTTAGAATAATAACGTTATTTCCACCCGGTAATGCAATAAAAAGCTTTGGTAAATTACAACTTTGTTTAATTTTATTAAAATAAAAATGACAGTTTTGCAGACATGTACAAATTGCTAAAAAAAATGTAGTTAAGTTACCGAGTATCGACGCCAAAAGTGATTTGAGTAGAGTAGAAATTACGCATTTGTAATAGTAATTGAGTAAACTACTAACTACTGTAAAAAGTAGCGAATTACTTTAAAGTTACTTTTGAATTTACTTTTTTATATTTTTGTGGTAGCAAAATGAACAGCAGGTTTTGATCAATGCAAAACCCTGCGAGCCTAAAATAAAATGCAGTCGATTTATGGCTTACGTTTTCACCAATATAGTTTATTCGATCGCAGAAGCAATTGACTTTCAAAGCTCTTTTCGATAGGAGAATTTTCCCATTTTCCTTCTAAAAGACATCCCCAGCCCAGCTAAACAGACGTTCCAACCGACGCGCTGGATGAGAACGGCACCGTTGAATTCGGAGAAACAGGCTGTGCAGGGTCGGGTAAGCGAGCGTCGGCATCCGAGGTGTCCATTGCGAAACATGTGAGGTTTATCTCGGGCAGAGGTCTTATAACAAACTTTCCTCCTTTTTTTTTTCTTCGGCAAGTTGAGATTGTTATGACTGGGCTCCGACGACGTTCTCCTGAGAGTACGCTGAGCGTGTGCATCATACCGTCAAGTGTTCCAGTCTCGCGCCACGACGATGAGATCATCCGGACGACTGCGCGTCTAATTGTAGTCCTAGTAATACGCTACTGAAAAAAAAAACGTCTGTTTTTGGTTCAACAGAAGATGAACCGAAGTTTACTTCGCCGCTGACGTCGGGTCGAAGAAAAGGATCTCCCAAGGGTAACTCGCAACTCCTCGCCGGCAACTACACTATTCTGACGGGCCTGACACGCCTGACAAGTAAATCGCTTTTAACAAAGAGGAGGTCTCCCAGGCATGGAAGGTCAAAATGACGTGGAGGATTACGTGACCAAGCATCGCCGCTCGTACAGTAGCAGGTGGAAAGGGCAACGTGCTCCCCATGAACGGATTATCCGTGCCAGGGAGCGAGCAGCGGGGAGTCCGGCTTTGCAAAGGCGTATGCGCTGACGACGAGGCGATCGGCTGGAACAGGCGCCCAGCTGCGAGGTCATTCCAGTGGCATCTCCCGTGGAACCTACCGCTTGAGTCAGAACTCACTAAAGACAGACAACACCAAAACAACAACAGCCTCTCGGAGTGTCCCCAGCCTTTCACGGCTGCAGCTGGAAACGCGGCGCCTGCGTGCATTACCGGATTAGGTCAATACCCGACCAAGGCTTGTTAGGCATCTGTTCCTGCGTTCGTGCGCGCCGGTTTTATGTTTTGGCTGCTCGTCGCACCGCTTCGCTCCGCGGTTCTCCCGAACAAGGGGACCCTTTGTTCGGGAATTCCGCTTCATCTGCCGGCGTCTTATTCATTTCTGCGCTCAAAGTTTAGTGATGAGCAAAATTCGCACTAAATTTCAAAAGTAGTTAGTGGTTTGGAGTAGAAGTTTCCTGAAAAAAGTAGCTAAATTAGACTACTAGGCACCCAACCAAGTTGTAAATTGAAAGTTACCAAGTTACTTCGAGAGCGTAGTTGAACTGCAGTAGTTTGATTAGGAGTAGTGGGAACTACGTCCAAGTTCTGCAATTTTGTTATAAGCGTTCTATTTCCATAGTTGGTGTTTTAGTTTCATATACTTACTACTCGGTACTATACTGTTCGGAGCGTTTTCAGATTGACAGATCTACGCCCTCTGTGAAAGATACATGCGTCATGGTTGTAAATAAACAAAATAAATGCTCTACTTTTTTGTATTTCGATACTGTGATGAGAGGTATACCATTTTATGGCCGACCATAAAGAGGAGAAAAAGAGGTTAGCGTGTGAAGAAAGCCGACAGAGAAATACCGGCGCAGGACACTCGAACCGGGCTAGTCAGAAGAAAGACGTTGGACCTTCGTTGTAACGACCGGGTTCTAAGAGAATCAGCCCAGTTTTTGCTTTTCGACAGGTGTTGTCGCCGACCCGTCTATGATTGAATTGACCATGTCGGAGGCTAGGACCCGGGAATGCCTTTACACCTGACACCCAGCATGACCGAGAGTTTTGAAGGTTCTTCTAATGTCACCCCTGATGCTGGAAAATACGCTGCAACCAAGAATCCCCTAATACAGAAGCGTTTCTTCAAACGACTTCAGCTCCACATCAGGACAGCACCAATCAACGGCGAGTGGCCTCGACATTGAACTTGTGACCTCCACGTATTTTCCTCGATCTTACATTGCTCTATGTAACATTGTGATACCTTGTTTACTGCGTATACTTGTGTGTCTATATTTTTGTTTTCTTCCTTATTTAATCAGATAGTACTTCTCCAGCGATGCCTCAGTGTCTCGTCATATTAATTGCCATTACTAATTTACAATCTACAACATATCAACAACCCGTTACCAATAAATAAGAAAGGTCAAAACTAGTATATGAAGAGCAACTATGACATAATTAAAACTCTTAACACAAACGAGGGTACAACTCGCGATTGAGAGCGGAAAGACCATTGAAAAGATAGTTTTCTTTGAACTATCGTCTTGTGCTGAAGACTTAAAATATTGATAGTTTTGAATAAAATAAGTGCACTTTTAATGCTACATTCTTTATTATGTGAGGTGACTGAGAATGTTACCCCCGTTAACTACACATGTTATTTACAACCGCGTTGGAACAAAGTTTAAATTTAAAAAAAAACCACATAAGTGTTTAAATAAAGATGTATCTCGACGTCCCACATAAATATGTATTCCTACAATAAATTTAGCGATAGATTTAATCGCACATCTTATTTTTCCTCGCTACTCAGGTGCAAAACATGACTAAGCTTTCTGCCCACCTTTTATTCCAGGAACAAACACTGTCGCCTTTCTTTCTGCCGCTGTATTCCTAGAACATGGTAACCATCTCTAGTGGAGACATAGAGTAATTAGATTGCAAATAAATAAAGCAAAAACTTAAATTGCTAAGCCACTGGAAGAAAGCAAGAATAGGTTGCCACAGCCGCTATGTACATGCGGCAGCGAAAACTAAAATAAAGAAACGTGCACCACTCCAGACTAAAGTGGTAGTCAAAAATTAGTTCACCCGGCTACCGAATCTATCTTCGCCTTGTACAGGGACGACTTTTCCATTGCACGATCGATGCGGTCGCGCATCAACGGTGACAAGTGTCGAGCGGGTCCATTTATCACAGACCCCGAAGAGGCATTAGGCCTGGCCCGGAACACGCGGCGGTTCCTCCCAGAAACGTATGCTCAAAGTCTGAGAGCAAATAGAGTCTCAGCGGCTGTTTACTCACCCATTTGGCTCTGGAGCGGATGATATCCGAGAGCGGAACACGACGAGCTGACACCGCCGAAGCCGAGCCGCAAGAGGAGCAGGCACAAGGTTCGGTAACTGAGTACCATGGGCGCTGGGCTGACGACCGTGGACGAAGGAGGGCCTTCCGCACCGGACCGAAGTCTGGACCCGAGTGGGACACCGCCACCTCAACACGCAAATGAAACCCAAAGAAGCGGCGACGAGGGGGACATGAAGAAGAGGAGCGAGGCCAAGTCTCAAGACAAAGAACTGCTCCGCCCTGGTGCCGCCACCGTCGTTCCGGTCCCTCTTTCCGCCTTCTGGGAGCGCGCGTGCATGCGAGCGTCCGCCGTTCTTTCGATAGCTATCCCGCGCTAATCGCCACTGGTGGGACGCAGTTTCTGGCCAGAGCAAACCTCGGCGGCGGCGGACGTCTTAAGCGACCCTCAAGCAGCAATGACGGGGTCCAGTGATCAACGTAAGTATCCGCCGATCAGTTGGCCGTTTTCGGAGAGCGCGCGCGGGTGAGGCGCTCTCAATTCCTGCGTGTGCGCGCACGTGTGCGTGCGTGCGTGTGCGCAAGACCTTCCGAACGTCTCGATGTGCGCGGGAGTGTGTGTCCGTATGTCGCCGGATACGGTAATTCGAGCATAAATAGTAGTGGTGGAAAGCCTTCCCAATGTGTGTTGCGCTCGCATTGTTAGAGGTTACGGTCATTAGTTTTTTTCTCGTTTTTTTTTTCGGGTGGCGGGAAACGACAGATGGCAGGGAAGTTCTTAATAAGGGTCGCATGAATTGATTATCAAGTGAAAATGATCGTGCCGCCCGCTTCTCTTTTGGGGGAATGGGTGGGTTCGAATTAAGAATACTCTTCCTGGAAGGAAGAACGATAAAATGGGGAAAATAGGGTCGCCGCGGAAAAAGGGACATCGATGCATCGAAGGGGAGGAGCTCTGGAAGCAGATCGTGCATTAGCGTTAGTTCTGCGCGTTCTCTTCCAGAATAATGTTAAGATGGCGTCGCCTAGACTGGTGGCGGCGCCAAAGGCGTCTTCAATTTGCTTGTTTTAAGCTTTGTTGTTCAAGCTCACTCAACGCCCGTTAAGCATTTACATAATCATAAATTCCACTTGCTGCGTTTGTTTTGATTTTGGTTTTGGAGCGGTCGCTTCTTGCCACCCAGTCCTGATTTTAGGCGAATATTCATTCGCCTTTGTCGATGGCAATCGGGTAGATAAAGTGCTGCCCGTACCGTCCAATCTCTGAGGAGAAAGTAATTTTTAAAAAAAAAGATACCATAGTCGGTCTGATTTTTTTCATTTCTTAGGGTTCAATTACGTTTCGCTCTAGCTAATGAGTGTCGCCGAAGTGGAACAGTCTTAGTTTTCTCAAGTTTTAATGACGCCTGTCAAATTGAATCATTCGGAGACTAATGGAAGAGTTGCTTTATACATTAGGAACCCAAGATTTAGGAACGGTGTAGTGGAGACGATTAGATATGAATGCGAGTAGCACATTTTGATATTATCTCATTGGTACCGTTGTTACATATGCTTTAATTAATCAGGTACCAATATACTGTTTACAATACAGTGATATGCCTACTTTATCTCAAAGCAAATGAATGATATTCGTTTAATTTAATATTAACTTTAAAATAAGTAAATCGGACATTAAATGAGGGTCAGTGAGTGTTAAAAAGGCCTATAGGGCGTTTTCAGATAAGATGGAACAACCGAAAGATTGCTCGATTCAAAAGAACGAAAGATCCGATGACCATTTTTAATTTTATTAAAAAACAAAATATTTTGCTGGCTCTATGCCCAGATGAATAAAACCAATTCTGGCTTTGGAGAAAAAGTTCTGTCTCCGAAAAAAACAAATGTGTAAGCACCCTCTAAGTCACGTGCGCGTTTCGCGTATCGCGCGATGTTGACATTTCGGGTAGCTTCCACCAAAACCCTGTTCTGGCTACTGATCTCGAAATATTTACTGATAAATTCGGCATAGGAAAGATTGACAAAAAGTATTAATCGCAGCATATTATGGTGGTTATTTTCACAAAACAAATCGCAAACACGGCACATTGCGCCATTACGCTCAGGATAAAGTTTTCTTTTCTCCGTATCTATTAATGCTAAGGTCTTGAAACTTTACCAGTTTATTGCCCTGTATATTCTTTATCTTTGCAGGAAATATTGTTGTCCTGATTAGCGGGAGAAATTTGCAAGAATCACTCACACAGGGGCATTTAACTCAATATGCATTAATTTCAAAATCAGTTAAAAAAGGTAATTTTTGACGTTCTTTAAACTCTCGAATTAACGTTTATAATATGTACTAACAGAGTCTGCAAAGACATAATGCAGTATTTGTTTGGCTTTGAAGTTATAAAGCGAGAAATATGGCCAAATTGACGCTAACGCGGTTGCCATAAATGGGGCGTGCACATACCCGTTCTTCACAATTTCATTATTATTAAAAAGCGTAAAAATGCTACAGGGTGGTCAGGAAAAGACAAAGTGACAGCACAGAGGTGTACGGCGAGTTTTGAAGAGAAAATTCCTAATAGATTTTCGTAGCAACAGCCGGCGTATAGCGTCTCCGTCTACGCGACGTAAAGGAAGCAACCGGAGCGACTTTGAAAACAGATCAGCCTACAACCTTGGCGATAACATGATATAGGAGGTAGGGCGCGGCAGAACCTGAACCTGCGCTGCCTGTGAGCGCCAATAGATCCGCCATCGTAAAGGGCCGCACAACGCGTAGAAAATAAAGACACTTAAAAAATAATTCCGCTTGACTGAGATTGTTTCTATTGGGCGTTTTCAAATAGGATCGAACGGCCATGTCCGGTCGACAATTCTTTTATTTTTAGCAATGTATATATTTTACTTGTTGCGCAAGCGGAAAAACATATTTAAACTTTTTTTTGCAGAAAATAAAATGTCTTTTGAGGATCAAAAATAACAAAGACGCTTTCGGTGTACGCGCACGTTTTTGCAACTTGCGTGAAACCGTCCTTTTGGATATTTATAAAAGAAAAACTATTGTCGTCTTAGGTTTAATATTTTTTTGTGCAGAGACTGTACATAAAATAAAAGTTGGTAAACATGCATCTTCGATTACGAGGCGATTCGCAGAATTATGGTTCCGGATATTAAAAGACTGGAAATTAAGATTTTATAACAAGATTTGTACGGTTTTATTCTACGATATTTGACTAAATTGTCATTGAAATTAAAAACGACAACCTTTCCTAAAAAAAAGAAATACATTGAAATGTAGACAGGTAACCGATTTCGCAATAATTGGAAAATAAGTTTAAAACAAAGGCCATCTGCATTTTTCTTCTACTTTTTACTGATCAAGGATGATAATCTGTTCCTTCAACTTGTGTCAGAAATCAAAAGAAAATTATCAGAGACTATGGCAAAGCCAATTTCGATGCTATTAATGTTGAATTTTGCGTCTTTTTAAAAGCTTTTTTTTTAGAACGTCTCGGAGCGCTCTGTTGAAACTAACTGGACGCTTTTCAAGGAAGCGGTGATTTCGCTCGCTAAAAGTATATACCTTTAAAAACCATTATTGTAAATTCAACTTCACCATGGTTCAACAGGGCGCTTCTGAGGTTATCGAACAAAAAGAAACGTTTATTTAGAGCTGCCAGGCTCACGTCCTGCCCAGTTCGCTGGCAAAATTACTACAGTGCTGCTCAGTGTTATAAGAGCGCAGTTCAGAGTGCTAAGCTCAATTTACTCCACAATTTGCTACCATCTATGTTAAAAAATAATCCGCGTCGATTCTGGAATGTATTGTCCCACCGGGATAGACCCTCATGCATTTCATTGAAAACACTAGACGACACTCTGATCGAGGAATCTTTATGCGCTACAATGTTCCAAGAAGTGTTCATTAGGTCTTTTTCTAGCACCCCCACCTGTGCAAACCCAAGCTATCATGTTGATTCCTTCTCGTTAATGGATCCTATCATCATTTCTCCCGATGGTGTTCTGAACATCATCAATTGTCTTAAGCTATCCTCAGCGACTGGAATCGATGAGATTAACTCAAAATTTCTTAAAGCTACAAATCAATACTCTTCCGTAATCCTTGCACATATTTTTCAACAATCACTTGAGACTTCATTGGTACCAGCCGACTGGAAAATTGGTAAAGTTATTCCCTTGCACAAATCTGGTAATAAACACGTTCCTATCAATTATAGACCCATCTCACTAACCAGCGCTCCCTGTAAAATGTTTGAACATATAATCTATACGCAGCTTGTTAACTTTCTAGAATCTAATTCATTCTTTTCACCAGCTCGACATGGCTTTAGAAAATATTTATCTTGTGAAACGCAACTTTTGTCTATCACCAGCGACTTTCATTCGGCACTTGATCAGGGATCTCACGTGGACTGCATATTTCTAGACTTTGCCAAAGCATTTGACAAGGTATCGCACCGACTTTTACTGCTTAAGTTAAGTAAACTTAACATCGACTCTAACGTGTTTAACTGGCTAGTATCGTTTCTAACGAATCGGTCACAATTTGTAACGTGTAATGGTACTAACTCCTCCGCTGCACCAGTTTCTTCCGGAGTACCTCAAGGGTCCGTTCTGGGACCTCTACTCTTTTTAATATATATTAATGACTTGCATGCGGTGTTTGCTTCTTCAATTAAACTTTTTGCTGGCAATTGTGCTATTTATCAAGTAATATCTAATGACTCTGACTCACAAAAACTGCAACATGACCTAGATTCCATACTACACTGGTGTGAACTCTGGTCAATGGAGCTCAATATTAACAAATGTAAAATAATGCGCATAACACGTAAAGCCAACTTTAATTTTGCTTATAGTATTAATAACACACCCCTAGAACTTGTAAACTCATACAAGTATCTGGGTGTGATTTTAAGTGCTGACCTTTCCTGGAAACTTCATATTAACTATGTGACTAACAACGCCCATCGAATGCTTGGCTTTCTCAAACGTAACTTTTATCTCGCCCCATCATCATTAAAACTATTCCTTTAGAAAACACTAGTTAGGTCCAAGCTAGAGTATGCAGCTTCCATCTGGGATCCCTCTACCCTTTACCTCGTTGATTCACTTGAAGGTATTCAGAACAGAGCTGCACGTTTCATAATGGCCAATTATAACCGCACCGCAAGCGTAACATCAATGAAATATAATTTGTTACTCCCAAGCCTCGCACATCGTCGCACAGTCTCTCGTATTTGTCTTTTTCATAAAATCTATCACCATATTCCTCAGCTTAAATCACAACTAATCATCCCCCTACTTTGTTTCAGCACGCCTTGATCATCGTCACAAAGTCGGTGTCCCATTTTGCCACTCTAACGTTTATTATGACTCTTTTATTCCCAGGACTTCCAAAGACTGGAATCGTTTACCTGCATCGTTCACATCAATTAATGACCACGCACTTTTTTGTACATCTATTGCCAATTTCATGTTCCCTGTTTTTTAAGTATTGTATATTTTGTTCCAATTGTTTATTATGTTACTATTGTTCCCACTCCCCTCTGTAATGCCATGTGCCCTGAGGGTAAGATAAATAAATAAATATATAAATAAATAAACATCAGGCCCTTCAAAAATGCTTTGCAATATCTTTTGTTTTAATTTTACAAAGCACTAAATATACA